>JAMQGT020009078.1:0-164640 GCA_024447675.2 Pterophyllum scalare | reverse complement strand
ATGTTATTTTACTTCGTTCAGTTACTCTCGTATTGCTGGCGCTGTGCACCAGCAGAGACGACTCTGTAAACAAAAGCGATGGACACGACAATGCCCAGTCTGTGCCTCGGTTTTAACCAGTAGCTAACTCTAAGGATTCAAATCTGGCATGTAAAAGAAAAGAAAATAAACACCCTGGACATCATTCTGAACATGGCCAATTCCGGTTAGATATTTAAGAATGAATTAAGAAAGCAAATTGTAAAAATAATAATAATAAAATAATAAATGTGAAAATATGTTGCGCACTCTGAGCTTGTAACAAGCGGCTTTAACTGTGCACTTTTTGTTTAAGCTGTAAGGTCCACACCATCTCTCTTGACTACACTACTTCATACCACCTACAGGTGGTGGTTTTTGCATGGGATGGGATGGGGTGGGGATGGGGGGTTCTGCTTTGGTAGGCATCACGGCTCATTAGCCTGCACAAGCTTAGACCTTACAAAGAAAAAGGCCGCAATATCATTCTGTAATGTCTGTGACAAAGGTTTGTCTGTGTTTCATTAGAGCTGTGCTTCACAACAAAATCGTTACGCTTTTTTCTTTTTCTTGCAGATTTCGAGCCTTCATATGTGACTAACTCAAGCTCCAAAGATGCCAATGGGGAGCCTAAGGATGGTGCTATGCCTGATGGTATGTGCCATTTAAGAATTAATTTATATTATATATCATACAAGATCTCACTAATGATATGAGCACCTTTTTCTCTTAATGTAGTTTGGCTGGAGGATGAGGGCATGGAGATCAAAAGGCAAATCACAGGAATGATGAGGCTTCTGAGCGATAAGACCAGCAGAGTATATCAGCGTGTTGGTACAGAACAGGACAGCTTAACAAAGGAGCCCCAGGATAAGCCTCCGAATTGGGTACATCAGCCTGCACTTTTATCTCTTGTGTCAGAAGATCACCAGAGCAACAGCTGGAACTCTCCAGAGGACCCAGGGCCTTCACCTTCATCCATATCCCCCCAGTCCCAAATGGTCCAGCTTGTGGCCAGTACAGCACACGCTCCAGAGCCCTCAGGATTCTCAACAGCACAAAGGGTTTAATCAAAGGGAATGAAACTAATGGTAGGATACCGGTGCATATTTGAAAGGCAAAAACTACTAAACAAACCTTCAATTTTCTAAAGAATAGTTAATTTCATTAAATAGAGCGTGCTGAACACCAGAAGGGGCTTCATGTAAAGGGCAAGAAGAGATGTTGCCAAGTTTATCCATGCAAGATAAACACATATAAGCTTTTGTTGTCAGAGATATCCTATTAAAGCATATCTACGCCTGTGTGTATATGTTAGAATGAACTGTATATGTAAGAAATGCAATCCTCATTCCCCAGCAGATGTTGTTCCTCCTCCTGTGCCAGAAACCCCCTGCTGTATGTGTAACTGTAAGGGCACCTTGCAGGCCATTTTGCAGGAACTGCGTGCAATGAGGAGACTGATGCAAACTCAAAAAGGTCAGTAAATAAACTCCAGGACAGACTCTGAAAGAAAGACATAGGCATAATATAATGTGTTTCTACCTTTACTAGCATCTTTGGAGAGGCAGGAAAGGGCAGCATCGCCATCTCAACCTCGTCTAGGTCCAGGCCCCAGTTCTCTCCACAGGCCTCGAAAGAGGAGGCCAATTTATAAGGTGACTCCGTTATCTGTATGTAGCACCAGAAGAGCCGGTCTTACCCCTCTGGATGCATCACTGCTTAAAGCTGCACCTGGGGAATCTGTAAAGCAGGGTGAATGTGAGAAACAAGACTCATCTACACCCAACAATCATCCCATCTCCTCCGAAGTTTCTGTGCTGCCACCTCAGACCAACCCAGTGACCGTCAACAACACGCCTCCTCTCCTGAACCAACTAAGGGAACCCCAGGCATTAGAGGTAATCTGCATGTTAGTGTATATGTAAGTATGCAACCACATGTGTCTGTGTGGACTTACCAAATCTAATTTGCATCCCTGATTTGATTCAGGTACACTGTACTCTCTCTGTCTTATGAATTTGAACATGTATGTGTATTTACATATGAAGACAATTTGCTGCCTTAATGTTTCTAGAGCAAGTTTATCCACTCCTAAAATAAGTTTAAGGCTCTCGTTGTAAATTTTAGTACCATGGTGTTTCCTTTATTTTAATGAGACATAAATATTTGTGCAGCTATTCTCGTGGTTTATTTTACAACACATCTGCAATTCGAGCTAAGGCTAGAACTGATGATAGCGACTTCTGCAAAACAGTTTGTGTGTTCTCTCTTTTTCTTTCTAAAAACTCATGTGTATTACAATTGGTAATATTCAAGTAATGCTTTAAAATTAACACTCTGTGTTGCTTGACTTCTTCACAGTCTGAGGTGCGTCTTGCAGAAGATTATGACGTGTTTATCTCTAAGGCCCAGCTAGACTCCATTCTGGTCAACTATACACGCTCAGGCAGCTTGCTGTTCCGGAAACTGGTGCACATCTATCATTTTTAAAAGCATTTTCTTTGTCCCTTTGATCATTTTACAATCATATGGAGTTTTAGCAAAGAACTACTACAGTATGTACATGTGCTGCTTGGTCAAGAGCTGTACTGTGTGTTTAGGTTTGTGCCTTCTTTGATGACGCTACACTGGCTAACTCCTTGCCAAATGGTAAAAGGAAGAGAGGGCTAAATGATAACCGTAAGGGCTTGGACCAGAACATTGTGGGTGCCATTAAAGGTAGGGCAGAGAAAAACAAACCAAAATGTAACAAAGAAAACACAACAACAGAACAGTAGTATAGTGTACTAACAGTAAATTTCTGAGCAAACTTTAATATAACTATGCATTGTGTCCAGTGTTTACAGAGAAATACTGCACTGAACACAAAATAGAGAAGTTGCCTGGGCCACGAGACTGGGTTCAGATCCTTCAAGATCAGATTAAACTTGCAAGGAGGAGGCTGAAAAGAGGTGCTCCTGCTAAGTTATTTTAACACTTTTCTTTCATTAAGGTGCCATAGAAAGCCTAGTCCTCTAATTAATGCTTGTAAGCCAGTTCATTTTCAGGTTACGGAAAAGGCCTTCTGTCAATTTGTCTTGTCTTTGGCTCTCCAGATGCTGTAGAAGCAGAAGACATCTCAAATGGACCAACCACAAGTATTAAAGTCATATTAAGATGTTTACACTTATGGGCAGCTACCACACACACACACACACACACACACACACACACACACACACACACACACACACACATTAATTCAGTTGTTTGTTTTTATCATTTTCTGTTAGCAGGTTCCCTTCATATCAGCGTTCAATCTTACAGCATCTTTCCATCAGCCCCCCTCTGAGCACACAATGGCTTTACCTCGCCCCACGTCATTGTCACAGCACACACAAACTCACTCAAGCTGGTGTTGCTGGCTCACTCATTGGCTCATCGGTCTTTGTCATGCTGTCACAGTGACTTTTGACATTTTCATGCAGCTTCCCAAAATGTCAGCTAATTATCGTCACACCATGCTACATATCCACTCTATAACCTCAATATTTCACCCTTGCTGTCACAATGGTGTTTCTTTTTTCTTTTTTGTGCCACCTATACTCACACTCATTCATTAAGGCATTTTTTGGTGATAATATATAACATTTTGACAACATTTTCTTCCTTCCTTTAAAGGTTGTGATAACAACCAGCCTGCAAGGGAGGGGAGGAAAGCAGCGAACACAACAGGTTGATCCTATGGCCGCCACAATGACCTCATCTTCATTACTTCTCTGAGTTGATGCATTTTGCTACCATTTGCAACTGTTAACTGCTATGTGCTATGAATGTGAAGAGACATAAAAAAATAGGACCAAACAAGAAGCCCGATACTGTATTTGTTGTCCTAAAAGCTTTTCATTGGGGCCACATTAAACCACTAGGATTTGGGCTTTTGTGTAAAATAAACACTAAACTATATAGCAGTTAGTTAATGAAATCAGTCACTTACTGTTTACATAAAAGACGACAGCCTTAAAAGCCAACTTGTTTTGTTTTCATGCAATTAAAGGAGAGTTTAAATCCGTCATGTGAAACAAATTACAATAACAGTATTGCATTCATTTATTTTGCAAAAAATACGTCATGCGGGAAGCTGTCCATTGTGAATTGTGCCTTTTAAGTGACTTCGGTGGGTTTAACGTGCAGTGCAGCATCCACCTCAATATCCAGACATTACATTCAAATCTATTTGTTTGTTTTTGTTGGCAAATTTTGATTCATTAAAAAAAAAAAATCTTGTTAATAGAAGGTTTGCAGTCTTCATCTGGCTGAAAATATTTTAAAAATACACACCATACTATAATTTTTTTTCATATATTCTTTAGGCTATGCATATCACTGCTGTTGTCAATATTGTGATGGCATTAAGTATTTTCCTTTTCATTTTTGCTAACTGTGCGTATAAAAATTATAGCTGATTTAATCATTAAATATACTTTATTAACAGCTGCTTTTTGTGCGTGTGTGCGTTTTTAATATTATAAAAACTATAATTAACAAGCGAAATGTTTCTGATCTTGGTTAGGGTAACTTTCAATGGTAACTTTCAAAACCGTATAGCTGTAGTTGCATTTAGAGGGAAACAGTAAATTAAAGGTACACTCCATTGTAGAGATTTTGTTGCCAGACTTCACAGCTCATTAAAGGGGATGTTGAAGTCGCCAGTGTGCAGTCGGAGGACCCTTTGAGCTCTCGTTAGTTTCCTTCTTGTATACTGAACCACACATTTTTTTATGAAGGCAAGCGAAGATTGGAAATGTTTTTGTAAACTCAGTACGGCTAATTGCTCGTGATAGTTTGATAATTTTATTCTCCTGGAGCAATGTTAGAAGTCAAATATATGTCACTTTTCGTCAGGCTTTCTCCCAGGACAGCCGTTTGCTGCCCCGGTGCATGCTGGTGCCTTCCCCGCTCTTCTGTCGGGATCCGCCGCTAACGTGAAGCTGGTAAGGATAAACTGGTCAGAGCAATTAAAGGGGAAATGTTGCAAGAATATACCTCCGCTTTGGTCCTAAAATCGCATCTAGAGCAGTTGTAAACACTTCTATTGCACCGCATCGTTACAAAGTTTGCACACGTAGCAGGTGCAGTCCTGTTTTATTCAAGTTGACGCTGATGTTGCACACATCGCATGGCGAGGGACAGGAAAGGGTTAATTTTTTCCGCCGCCGACATTTTTGTTCAGCGCTCTACGGCAACTTTTTAACTTGCATGTGCTACGAGTTGGCGCTGCGAGTCAAGAGTGCGCATCGCGTTTAGGTGGCAATGTGTGTCGTGCCCGTTTTTTAGATGCACGGCAGGCCGCGGAGTGGGCTGCACTCGGCTCTTTGTTGCACGGAGCTGCTTGTGCTCATCGGCTCATGCATGGACCAGCGTTTGCTAGCAGAGAGCTAGCACCAGAAAAAAAAAGAAGCATTTTCAGCAAAACAAACAGACGTGGATGGTGTAGCTGTCATTATCAGCGCACGTGTCTTAAAGCTGAGCTGCCGACAGTGTTTTATGAGGCGCACATCGCAAAAAAATAGAAGTTCACTTCATCACTTTTATTGTTGGCCAGTGCCTAAGGGTTGAATGAACTTGGGATCATTGTGTGTCTTGAACACTACCCCTCTAATAATAAATGCCCCTTCAGCAGCTTACACTGGTTTATACTACAAACCGCGATAAGCTACAAGTAACCAGCACGGCGTTTCCATTTTATGCATTTCTAACGTATCCTGAAAAACATACATATTTGCACGCACCTGTACATGTTGAAGATTATTTTCAGTGATTGGAAAGCATGAATGCAGTACTTGAATGTAGTACTTTGCGGTCTGCAGTATTCATTATTGTGCGTTTCAGTTTTAAGTGTATCCCCCCCCCCAAAAAGTAATAAAATCACTTTTAAAACTAGCATTGAATAAGATTAAACACATTTAATAAATGTTCATTAAAAAATCACCATGTGGTTTTTATTAAATTTATTTTTAAGTCGAAAAATGAAGCACACCCACACAAATGCAATACTGATCTGTTTTAATATCGACGTGAGAGGGGTGTTGATTTAATTCTAGTCATGTTTGTAGTGGCAACTTCTAGTGCACTGATAAGGTGTTCCTAATATTATGTCAACAAAGCACCGACTTTATTAAACATGACTTCGCCACAGAGCATGTCTTTCAATGCTTTAAAAGAGATGCTAAGCAGCAGGCAGTTAATCTACAATTTATTTATTTTTTTGCAATTGATTCTTTGCAGTGTTGCTTCTGCAGATGTACGTCCACTGATTCACTTGAAATTATGTGATTGCATTGCTGTGAATGAACTGATATTCTATTTAATTTCTGCAAGCTGCTAGACAACCAGACACATTGTCTAATCACCAGTTTTGTTGTATATTCTTAATAGCCATTGATGTGGTTCTAGTGGTGAGGACCCAGAGCTTCTTCAGAGATGTCTGTGAGGGAGTCTTTTAACCCTGAAAGCTATGAGCTGGACAAGAACTTCAGGCTCACACGGTTTGCTGAGCTCAAGGGCACAGGCTGCAAGGTTGGCTGTCCACACAGAAATCTTCTTTGGATGCATTAGTTTGTCTGCACAGATTAGTTGGGAAATAATGTATGAAAATTATGGTAATTTTCTCTAATCACAGGTCCCCCAAGATGTGTTACAGAAGCTGCTAGAAACCCTGCAAGAGAACCACTATCAAGAGGATGAACAGTTCCTGGGGGCAGTTATGCCTAGATTAGGTAATTCTTATCCTCATATAGCACTGTACTAGCGGATGATTTTTAGTGCTTATTAGTAATGAAGCCTTATTTTAATTCAATTCAATTCAATTTTATTTATATAGCGCCAAATCACAACAAACAGTCGCCTCAAGGTTTACAATGGTAGCTTTTTAAACCACAACAGCAAATATGTATACTGTATATATATGTATGTATATTAAAGGACTAAAACTAACTGGATTAAGTCTTAAAGAAATATCCTGCTGGGATACTGTTCAGAGTGAAGTAAGAATCGTTGTTTTATGTTAAAACACGTTTTGTGGTGGCATTGAAAACGTAGTTGTTTCATGTATACTTAAAGCCCATCTGACATCCACTGGTGTCCAGAGAATTGAGGCAAGAACTAAAACTTGACTCTCGGTTTTAAAATGGACAGGCCACAAGTGTGGCCACACTAAAGTAGAGGTTTGTTAGATTGCTTAATTTTTTTCTCTTAAGGCAGATTATGCACCCTGTACTGTACACGCACACACACAGCTGATGTTAAACAGCAAAATGTCTCATTAAGAGAGATTTTCTTTTTGAAGGCATTGGCATGGACACTTGTGTGATCCCCCTCAGGCATGGTGGCCTTTCTCTTGTTCAGACAACAGATTACATCTATCCCATTGTGGATGACCCCTACATGATGGTAAAGAAATCCCCTTTTTCAGGAGCACTGCTTTTTGCTCCTGCCTGGTTTTCTATCATTAAACCTACTTTACATACCAAACCTTTATGTGCTTAATTTTATGATCTCCTTTCTTTAGGGAAGAATTGCTTGTGCCAATGTTCTAAGTGACCTGTACGCCATGGGAGTGACAGAGTGTGATAACATGTTGATGCTTCTGGGAGTCAGCAACAAAATGTCAGAGAAAGTAAGACACATCTTGCTTAAATTACGTTATGCACTCACTGGACACTTTGCTAGTACCAGGTTGCCTTCACAACTGCCTTAATTCTTCATGGCATAGATTCAACAAGGTGCTGGAAACATTTCTTTGGAGATGTTGGCCCATATTGACATGGCGGCATCACACAGGTTTGCAGATTTGTTGGATGCACATCCATGGTGCGAATCTCCTGTTCCACATCCCAAAGGTGCTCCGTTGGATTGAGACCTTATGACTGTGGGAGCCATTTGAGTACAGTTAACTCATTTTCATGTTCAAGAAACCAGTTTGAGATCATATGAAATTTGTGATATGGTGCATTAGCCTGGTGTAAGCAGCCATCAGAAGGTGGACACACTTGGGTCATAAAAGGATGGACATGTCAGCAAGAATACTCAGGTAGGGTGTGACATTTAAGTGATGTTCAGTGGGTACTAAGGGGCCCAAAGTGTGCCAAGAAAATATCCCTCACACCATTACACCACCACCACCATCCTAAACTGTTGATACAAGACAGGATGAATCCATACTTTTGTTGTTTACGCCAAATTCTGACCCTACCATCCAAGTGTGGCACCACAACTCAAGACTCATCAGTAGATCAGCAGATCCCAGTAGATCAGCAGCTTCTGAAATACTCAGACCAGCATCTTTGGCAGCAACAACCATTCCACGTTCAAAGTCACTTAAATCACCTTTCTTCCTCATTCTGATACTCAGTTTGAACTTGAGCATGTTATCTTGACCATGTCTACATGCTTCAGTGTATTGATTTTTAGCCATGCAATTGACTGATTAGATGTTTGCATTAATGAGTAGTTAAACAGGTGTACCTAACAAAGTGGCAAGTGTTTCTATATTTCATGCAATATCTCCAGTACTGGCATGAGATTAGCTCGGGACATCTCTTAATATAATCATTGCATTGCAAAATATTCTGAGTCTCAGCTCTGACATTCGTATATCTTTACAGGAGAGAGACAAAGTCATGCCGCTGATCATCCAGGGATTCAAAGATGCATCAGAGGAGGCAGGCACATCTGTAACGGGAGGTCAGACGGTGCTGAACCCCTGGGTAGTGATGGGAGGGGTTGCAACAACAGTTTGCCAGCCTAATGAATTTATCATGTAGGAATGAGTTTCTGCTGCACATTTAGCTGTTTTTGCCTTTCTTAGCTGCTTAAAAAGAAACCTGATGATGCCATCTCTAACATTTCTCAGGCCAGACAATGCAGTGCCAGGAGATGTGTTGGTATTGACCAAACCACTTGGAACACAAGTGGCAGTTGCAGTACACCAGTGGCTAGATATTGTAAGTCTGCCAACTCGTTTATGAATATTTTTGTTTAAAAATCTGTTGTTTAATAATAACCAGTAACACCATTTCATCTTTATGCTTTCTTTGCCTCTCAGCCTGAGAAGTGGAACAAGATCAAGCTGGTGGTGACCCAGGAGGATGTAGAGCTGGCCTACCATGAAGCCATGATGAACATGGCCCGGCTCAACAGGACAGGTAAGCTCATTGAGCAGGTGCGACTTGTTCCTGTAACTGCCTGAACTTTTGATTAGTCTCAGTTAAATTTAAATTAGCATTGCAACATATGAGGTTCCAATAACTGTCCTTATTTTATTGGATTAATTACTTGTTAATTTACAAGTAATTAATGAGTGTTATTACTCATTAGGTTCCGTTATATTACTGGTTGGCATCATTTCATATATCATTTCTAACTCTCTTCTCTCCATCCCTGTCTTTCCTTGCAGCTGCTGGTCTCATGCACACCTTCAATGCTCACGCAGCCACCGACATCACAGGGTTTGGCATCCTTGGTCACGCTCAGACATTGGCACGACAACAACGAAGTGAGGTGTCTTTTGTCATCCACAACCTCCCAGTGCTCGCCAAGATGGCTGCCGTGTCTAAGGCCTGTGGGAACATGTTTGGACTTATGCATGGCACCTGCCCCGAAACATCAGGTGTGTTTGTGTGTGTTTTAATGTAAGGCCGTTTCCAAGATGTTGAGATTGTACCAAGGAACAGCCAGTAAGTTTCAGACAAATACCTTAGAAAATGAAAATGTGTAATTTAGCAGCAGATTGACTGTGATTATTATATGCTGTCAGTAAAGTAAATCCATTTCTCACTAAAAAATGATTTTTATTAAAGACCATGGCTGCATTGTTATTAATCAGCTCCTGTGTCTTTGGGAATAATATGTTTGCGTTTAAGTAATCTACTAACGATAAGGTATCTGAAAAACTAAAACATCAAAGATATCAGAACATAATTGGTTGTTTTGGGAGGGGAGCAAGACATGCTATAAAAATATTTAAGTATTATAGGTTGAAATTTGGCCGAGGTTTGGATGTACTTTTTATGTTTTAAGCACATCAGACTTAATAGACCATCAATTTCTTGAAGACAGTGTTGGAAGATGGCAAGCTTTTATGATTGAGGCAGTTTGATGAAAACATTCAACTATGGTCACACAAGTGTTGTCTTTGTTAAACCATGTAGAGATACTACAACCCCCCCCCCAAAAAAAGGCAGAATCTCTACAGAAACTATTGTTAATCAAAATATCTATTTCTTTGATTAGTCCAGTCTAAATCTGCTAAATATTTGATCGTGTGTAATGGTCTCCAGCAGCATTGATATCAAAGCTGTTTTCACACATGCACTCTAGCCCTGAACCTTTCTAGACAATGTGCAAAAACCTCCAGTTGGACTCATGTGAGAATGGTGCATGTCATAGAAAAATTTACAGAAAGCCAGTGGATACCATACTACCTGCACAGTATTTCCAGTAATGAGAACATGTCAGACTCAGAATCTCCAACTGTGTTGCATGTAAGAAACAGCAGATTTGGACAATGCCTGGACCTTGTGATTCTGTTCATGTTGGAGTTTATGTTTCAAAATGTCTGAAGAATCAGCAGTAAGAGGGATGAGTACTCCCCAGCAGTGTCACACTTTAAAAATGCTATCATCATTTAAGACACTTTGCTGACAATACCTGCTTTCATTTCTAGGAGGCCTGCTTATTTGTTTACCTCGAGAGCAGGCTGCCCGGTTCTGTGCCGAGATCAAATCCCCAAAATACGGAGAGGGTCATCAAGCTTGGATCATTGGGATTGTAGAGAAAGGAAACCGCACTGCTCGCATCATTGACAAACCACGAATCATAGAGGTGGCACCACAGGCAGCCACGCAGAATGTCAACCCAACACCTGGTGCAACTTCTTAAACCTCCTTTGTTGCATCACAGACCGGACCCCAAAAGCTCTGAGTGATTTTAGACACACAAACTACAGAACCATCGTAGAGTGTATATTCACAAAATAGTATGTACACAGAAAAGACTGGGTTGGCGTGCGTCAGACATGAAAACAGCTCCACACAGTGGCCCAGGGGGCACTTCACCACCCAGTGGACTCAACCTGCAGTATCCCCGTGATAAAAATTGGTAAGAAATAGAGCTTAAACATCCACTTGCCTTTCTTGTCTGTTTTATTCTGTTATGTTAAACATGCTTGTTTGGCAGGCAGCTTCTGATAGGAGATAATCTGATACTGCTGATTCATTTTGAATCATAGAAAGTCTGGAGTCGGTTGCCTCTTTGGCTCTCTTAAAACTGCTCTCATCAAACCATGGTGGCGTTTTTGTTTAATGTCCATTTACTTTGTTGTACAGTTATACAGCCTAGTTTTAGTTCATTGTTGTAACTGATGCCTTGAAAGAAAGTACGTGCGACCAGAATGGCTTGTTTTTTATTACTTTGACTTTTTGTATTGTCCCTGCATAAACTAATAAACCGTCTTCTATTTGAATATTTGTTTTCACTGCTTTGGAGCTGCACTTGTGTGGATGAACTAAATCAAATTGGCCATGCTTATTTTTTGGATTTAAAAAATAGATACTTCTCTAGTGTGCTTTCTTAAGTTATAAATGAATCATTGTTTAGTCATAATACAACAAAATTTGCATAACCCTCAGGAGATGAACCGTAAACCATCTGCATTCCCATTATGTCATGTTTAACATGTTGCAAAATATGAATCTAAAAAGATTATAAAAATGGCCTAATGTGTATACATTGTTAGTCTACAAATACTATACTCAGTGAGCTTGTTACCTCTGATTAAGATCTGCTACTTTTTTAAAAACAAACAAACTCTCATCATTGTCAGAAGATGTACTACAAAAACAATGAGTTACAGTATTGAAGCTTCCAGAAGAAGATCTTGAAGATCTCTGTAAATGTTCAGGAACATGTTATAACCCCCATGCCACCTCTTAAAATAAATTTCTCTAATAAAATGTCTTTCTGTGTCCATTGTGAATATATTCAAAAGCATGTAAACTTTATTTTGTAATCAAAGGGAATATAGTACTGTGCAAAAATCATTATATTTTGCTTTAAAAAGGTTTATTAAAATATTCAAACATTAATAGAAATACAGTATACAAGGTTTATAAAATTTAATGAGTTTGAAAGTCAATATTTGGTATGAACACCTTTATTCTTCAGCACAGCCTGAACTGTCTTGTAACTGACTGGAGTGAAAAAGCATCCAGTCCATGGAAAAACTTTGAAAGACCTTTAGAAAGCCTTCAGTGCTCAGGACCATTACAAAAAAGAAATTACAAGGATGCCTGTTCCCTTTGGAAGTAAAATAAATTCATAAAGAAATTGGGGGTGGCTAAAGACTTTTGCACAGTAATGTATATTATCCACAAAATTACCAGGATGATGAATGACTTTCTATTGATTTGTATTCATGGAGCAAAGCCTGCAAGTGAGTTTAGTTTAAGCAGACAACTCAAACTGGTCTTTATCATACACATAAACTGCCTTGCTCTGCTGAACAGAAGCTCCCAATTTCGTCTATCTATTTATGCTCCAATATTCCCCTATCTTTCCCTGTGCAGTGCAGTGCTGCTCTGTCACTGCCTGCTCTTTCAGTCTCTTCACAATATCATATCCCTCTCTCATCAAGATGTTAGCAATAGATCCTCCATTGCTCTGTGGTCCAGTTCTGATGTTCACGTACTGGCACTTTTGGTGGTGGACACCAGGGGCACTGGTCTGCAGCTTTGCAGCCACATACACAACAAACTGTGATGCACTGTGTATTCTGACACCTTTCTATCAGAACCAGCATTACATTTTTTTTTTTAATCAATTTGAGCTACAGCAGCTTTTCTGTTGGATTAGATCACAGGCGCCAGCCTTTGCTCCCCACAGTCACCGATGACCCTGTAGCTGGTTCACCACTGTTCCTTCCTTGGACCACTTTTGATAGATACAGACCACAGTCATCTAGCCATCACAATTCTTGAATTGAATTCTTCACTTCACCTGTCCGTGGTCATAATGTTATGCCTCAGTGATATATGTATGGTTCAAAAAAATTAAAGGACCACGTTTTAATCAGTCTCAAGTCAATTGATCTGGTAAGGTAATTAGCAGAGGCAACTGTTAATCAGTTTCAGCTGCTTTGGTGTTAATTAAATTAACAACAGTTGTACTAGAGGGGCAACAATGAGACAACCCCAAAATGGGAATGGTTTTACAAGTGGAGGCCACTGATATTTTTTCCCCTCCTCATCTTTTCTGACTGTTTTTTCCACTAGTTTTGCATTTGGCTAGGCTCAGTTTCATTACCAGTACTGGCATGAGATGATACGTGGACCCTACAGAGGTGGCAAAATTGTTTTAACTCCTCCAGGATGGCACACTAATCCATACCAAAGCCAGAAGGTTCACTGTGGCTCCCAGCACAGTCTCAAGAGCACTGAGGAAATTCCAGGAGGCAGGCAATCACTAAAGCACGGGTGGACAGAGTTGTAGAAGGTTCTCTAACCTATCACTAGGACTGGTATCTGCTCCTTTGTGCAAGGAGGAACAGGATGAGCACTGCCAGAGCCCTGCAAAATGACCTTCAGCAGGCCACTTGAATGTCTCTCTGACATAAACAGACTTCATGAGGGTGGCCTGAAGGCTCAATGTCCTCTAGTGGGCCCGGAGCTCACTGCCCAGTTGGCATTTGCCATAGAATACCAGAATTGGCAGGTCCACCTCTGACACCCTGTGCTTTTCATGAGAGCAGGTTCACTCTGAGCAAGTGACAGACATGAAAGGGTCTGGAGAAGCCGTGGAGAACATTATGCTGCTTGTAACATCATTCAGCATGACCAGTTTGGTGATGGAGCAGTGATGGTCTGGGGAGGCATATCCATGGAGGAATGCACAGACCTCGACATGCTAGGCAACGGCACCCTGACTTCCATTAGGTATCAGGATAAAATCCTTGGACCCATTATCAGACCCTACGTGTGGGTCCTGGGTTCCTCCTGGTGCACAACAATGCCCAGCCTCATATGGTGACAGTATGCAGACACCACAAACTTTTTTTAAGTAGTGTGCACAGTACCAGTCAAAAGTTTGGATACACTGTCTGAAGTTTTGACTGGTACTGTACATACACACACATTTCAAAAAGGAGTTTTCTACTCTTACACAGCAGTGGCACAGAAGTCATATTTAGTTATATTTTTAATCACAAAAGACAACCACCTTAAAATGAGCAGCAAATTCTAAATATTGGTATATAATAAATCATGTGATCTGCAAACATAGAAACAAATTCTTTTTGGCAGATATATTTACAGCTTTCATAAAGTCATGAATAAATACAGAATTTTTTTCTACAGATTTATATACAGTCCTTCTGGTACGTGTATATGAGGAACTATTTTCAAAAATATCCTTTATTTACCCCCACCAACACCAAAGCAGCTCTGAGAAATACAGTATAAATAGGAAAAACACAGAGGTGTCACAACTGTTGTTTTTATCTGAGAGCTCCTGTTCTGTGACTCACCAGAGTAGCCTAACCTGTCCCCAGAACCTTGTTTTACTTTTATGAATGAAGACATAGTCATAGGTTGTACGTGCTCCAAATCCAACATACCCTCCCACACTGTCTGTTATATGTGCTTTTTCCCGTTTTCCAGATGGACATACTTTGCATTCTCTGCTATCTTATCATTTTCAGGCTTGAAAAGAGCTCGGATGTCAAGCATGGCCTGTCGAATTTGCTGACCAAACCGATATGAGTCCTGCAAGTCACACAGAAAGGGAGTAATCAGAGAGAGATCAAAACAAAAAGCTTTGGATCTCTAGTAGGTAATGTTCTCTTTTATTTGATCTTACTGTGTCAGGACTGGAGAACTTGCTAGAGATGTGGAATGTGATGAGGTTTTCCCCAACGATGATATAAGACACACCATAACCATCATCAGCAACCTGGGGATATAAAAGAGATGATGTTATACTTCACTTAGCACTACCTGATCAGGCCAGCAGGTAAGAATGGTATGACTGTAACTTTCTACACATCTTTATACTACATCAGATGAACTCACAGGGCCAAATCCACCTCCAGCACACACATATTTAGGGAACTTGTTGATGTCAACTAAATTGAGCTGCTGTTGTGGAGTCTGGCTGGTGGACAACTTCCAGGGCTCTGAAAGCACCTTGTGGCAAAGACAGTGAATTTAGTTTGGAAAAGGGCAGGTTAGAATGGTATAACAAAACAGAAATCAATAAAAAATAAAAGAGAGAGCGATAGAGATGATTCTAACCTTTTTAAGAAATGGTGAGTCGACACAAAGGTATTTAGATATTATATAGAGACAGAAAAGGTGACGATCGATCCCAGCACCCGTCATGGCCAGACGATACATGTTTTGATGCTTTTCTGCTGCTTTCCGAAACAGAGCAAGTCTCTGGGCATTCTGATCACATAAACAACAGATAAACAAACAATTTAATTTCTAGTTTTCATAAATAACTGAATGCAAACTACATTTAAATAATTATTATATGACTATATTTAATGATAAAGAAAAGTGTCAGCTTAACCCTGCCAGAACATCCAAGAGTTTAAAGTCCAGGGCACTGAGACACAGAGACACGTTATATCTAGGTCTTGGTCACCATGTTATGGGCAGAACATCATGGCCTTTAACAAAGTGACCTTTCAGAAAATCTGAAATTGTGTACATGGACATTGTGTGACTAAATTTGTGAGGCAATTAACACAAACATTTTAAACCACTTTAGGTCCAAAGTCTTCATTCTAAAAAATAAGAAAATACAAAACTCTCTCCATTAATGTGCTTTTCATCTGTGATTCTGCTTCTACAAAGATCGCGAGCAACTGGATGATGTTGTCATGAACCTTTTTTTTTGTTGTGAATATGATTGTTTGTTTTGCCTACCGTCTCACCAGCGTCATCCATGGCTCTGACAAATGCAACTGCCTCAGAAGTGCAGGAGCGTACCGTCTCTGTCCGCCCATCTCTGAACATACGAGTCATCGATGACTCGTACGTCAGACAGAACACCCTCTGGTCCTACGAAGGAGATAGTTTCCTATGAGTTCATTGTGGTAGATTATCAGGTAAAGAAATGTCAGTAATATAGTGAAATGTGGCAGGTCTACCCTAAACTGGGCCAGCTGCAGGGCCAGCTGAATAAAGGCATCAGGGCTTGTCCTGCACTTCTTGATCAGGCCTTTCCCAAACTCAGTAAACAGATGGCCATGGAAGTCCACGTCATCAGCTATCTGCTTGGCTGAGAGGTATGATGTTTCAGTGACATCTTGGCACTTAGAGAGGGCAAAACAATATCCTAATTAGTTTATGTACAGATCTAACATACGAAGAATCCATTAAATCAAAACAAACTCCACCGGATAGAAGAAATAAATGACATTAATCTCCACTACACCTCTTTTGGAATATGCCACTGTAATCGAGTGGGGTAAGGCAGGTTCTTGTTCACATCCCCTTTACAGTGTCCCTCCTCGGTGTAGCCAAGATGGAAACAGTCTGTTGAAAGAACATACTAAAAAGAGAAAATTACAGCTGAAGGAATTTTTTTAAATCTTTTTTTTTTAGGATTCATTCAGAAGACTTTTCCTACCTCCCACATGTGTCCTACAATTGGTGCATCAGACCAAGAATGTTCAACATTTACACCCATTTTTCCATTTGGATAAGAGATCAAGGTAAAAGACTTGTCAAACCACCTGCGAAGAAAGAAAAAATGTATTTTTTTAGGGAACTAGTTTGCTTAAAGTCAATAAAAAGCTAAGCCTTTCTTTGCATACCTGTCATAACATTTTCCATGCAGCAGGGACTTTGCGTAACTGTCAAGTGAATTGCTCCTTGCAGGATCGTAACCCTGTGGCTCATCATCCAGTGCCAGGAAGAAGGCAGCTGACTCAATGGCATCCAGGGATACTTTGTTTATTCCCTGGCTAAAATATTTTATTCGAGCCAGAGCCCATGGAACCCTAAGGGGGAGAGCATTAGACATTTCCCTTTTCTACTGAAAGTGAACAGTTATCCTGCTTACTGTGTGTGTGTGTGTTTTGTATATACCTGTGTCCTGCTGTCAGGGCAGCTAGTTTGAGTTCTCCTGGTTGGGGTTCTGATGTATCATTGAGGATCCTTTGAAACTGTGTCTCAAGTTCACTGGGTAAGAGGTGGCGCCCTCCAGTGTAAAGCCACACCTGAAAGAATCGACCCTTGTGGAATACAGCCAGGTGTTTACGATCAGTCAGGTGCTGCACAGTATCTGTAAGGATTGTTAAAACAGTAAAAGATTAGATTTAATTTAAGTTACAGTGAAAATCACTGAAAGCTCATGCCTTCACTTTAGTCCAAATAACTTTATCTAAGCCCTACACCCACCCACCCGCAACCCTTAATATGATAAGCGGAAGAAATGGATGGATGGATTATTTATAGAGATGTACCCACAAGGGCGGCATACTGGACAGCAAGAAGTGTCTTATCTATGACTTAGTGTCAGTTCAGCCTTCTAACGGTACAGTAAAGTACTTCTACACAGTTGCTCACCTGTTTCAATGCCAGGGATGCGAGTGGTGTTGAACATCCTCTCCATTTGAGTGGAACACATAGGAACTGTCCCTAAAGCCCTCAGCTGAGAAGAGGAAATTAAATAAAAATCATCATACATGTACCCTCATAGGAAAAACACTTTAAAAAGAAAAAGATCCATTGTTAGGGCAAGCTGTACCGGTGCATGTTCACCACGTTCCAGTTTGCGTCTGTATTGCAACATGGCATGGACCACATTTCCTGTCCTTGCAGCCTGACGGTGTGTTGGGGTCATGTACAAGAGATCCTTCACAAAATAAATGGAAAGACCAAACATATCAATTTGTCATGAACAGACAACAGAGAACGTGTATAAATAATACACACTTATTACAAAATTTAAGGATTACATTTTTTAATTAATGTCTTAATACTTTCCCATTTGCTGAATAACATTTGTGCTCTTATAATTTTATAAAATAAATTACTGCATCAATTCCACTACTAATACAAAACAATCCACTGATTTATTGACAGTCTAACATACCATTATATAGAAGTTACTGTTGACCATGATAGGGCTCCTGCCCCTGAGGTAAATGTACTCCTCCCACCAGTCACTTACCTAGAGAAAATAACAGGTTTTTATTGTGTAACATCACAATTCAAGTGAATTTCAGTTACAAGATTGCATTACTTGTAAATATACTCACATAATTTGTTGCCCACCATGATTTCAAGATTAGGTATCTCTGCAGCTGGGCTGCCTCGGTTTCTTTAAAATCATTGGCCAAAATCTCCATTTTATTGTACTGTTCATTGTCCAGCAGAGGCCGAACTGACTCAAGGTACTGTGAAAACAATATTGTATGCTGTCAATAAAAGGGAGAAGTGTTATGTAGAAGCAGACTTCATTTCAGCTGAAATGCAACGCCAGAAAACTTGGAAGACATCCAAGATCCAAGAATGTTTTTTGTAAGAGGACAGGCCAGGTTTTCCCCAAAAAACTACAGAACTAAGCAAGGTACAGGAGGGCTGCTGGAACAGTAGAGGGAGTATTTTTTATACCTCTGTTTGTTTGGTCTAACAAGTTATTGTATATTGACTGAATGATTGACAAGGCCTTCGGGCAATGCAGATTTAGTTAGGTTTGAGTTTAGTTTTGGGAATTGATGGAACAAACAAACAAAACACATAAAATGAATATTTTTTTTGTATGAAACATTCACATACTTATAATGAGCATGTTTTTATTTTATGTGTTTCTGGTCATGGAAGCCCATAACTGTGTAACTGCATACCCTGTGAACTGTGTCATCCACACTGGGCAGAGGGAGTCTGGGTAAGGAGGCCTGGAAACTGTAGAGCAATGGTCTGCGTCCAGAGAACATCTTTACCAGGCACTGGTAACAACAACCAGAAAAACAAACAAAAAAGAAAACAATGAAGATATGCTTTCTATTGCATTAGAGCTAAAAAGACAGAAACAGTACAAGATTCATACAGTGAGTGAAAGGGAGATGAATATACCAGCCACACTTTGGTTGATGTGCTCATTTTTCCATGGGATTCAAAAATCCATCCATGATAGGACAACAGAGCTTTAAGAGTGTATCTCAAAAGGTAGATGAGGAACAGCCACAGTCCTGTGGCAAACAGGATGGCACTCAACACCGCTCGTGTCTGCACTGCGACATGGTCTCTGCACAGAAAAGGGAAAACACTACCTTTGTTAATAATGGCATATATAAAAATCAGTGAAACAGAGAAATGACTTACTGCATAGCTTGTCCAGTAAACACTAAAGGTCCAGTGAAATACTGGGCTTTGTGGGATTACTGACCGGTATGGTAGGTTTTCCTTGATGACATCCATCATTCCTAGCGAGGGGTCTATGTGGATATATAAAGAACTCATCATGGCAATCACAACGATCAGCCAACTGGATGGACTGGCAGGGTAGACCCCTGCCAGTATACCATTCTGCAAATGTAAAATATCAGCATTAATTTTGTTGGCAAGGACACTCTTTTCAGTTTGGATATTATGAAAGAAAGTGCACAGTCAGCAGTAAGAACCCTCAAATATGTCATGAGAAAGCTTGTTTTTAATTTCACTGAGTGACTCCACATAAAAACAAGCTAAATCTGAAGTGCCAGCTTTTGTACCTTGAACTGAATGGCTTTCTTCTTCCATGCTGTCACTCCTGAAAGGCAGATGTTTTTGATGACTTCTCGACTCAGTTTAAAGTCTACACCATCTGGCCGCACAGTGAACTGGAAGCCTACTGCCTGGTGTGCTTCAGCCATCTCTGTGTTCTGCTAATATGATCAGCAATGAGAAGCTATTAGGTTTTTGAATACAATGATGTCCATAATGTTATGTCAGAACAAGAAGCACTCTAGGAGCACAAGCCTCCACTAAGGCAGCTCACTCTCTGGGCAGTATTTACTTTTAAGGGAATAGTATTGTGTTTTGTGTATATTAATGTTTTTTTTTTCAAGTATACGCTAGGAAGTATGCAGCGCAGTTAAAAAACAGATAAGGGTAGCATGACAGATGTTTACTTTGATTACACAAATATCATATAGGAGGAGGTAATGGATAAAAGGTATTGATTTGTACATAACTGACCATGAATAACTTGAGCTTATTATATATTATACTACAGTATATCTTTAACTAACTAGACGGCTCATTCTCTTTCTCTTGACAGTACTTTCCTTAAAGATATAACACATTTTGAGGTCAGCTTGAAAGAAAGGCAGATATGAAATGAGATCAGAGGTCAAATGTGACATGATATTTGGATGCAAACTATAATGTGATATTTAGGATCCCCTGATACCAATATTAGTTCCTAAATGTTGTCAATACAAACACAGGCAGCAGAATTTTAAGCAGAGTTTTAAAGATGATAGACATTTTATGAAAGTTTGACCTTATTTGACCTTGAAGAAGAGGTCAGAGAGCCGAAGTAACATGATATATTGAATCCCCATAAATTATTCCCAATGTGTCTATATGTGCTATATACATTTTATCACTTTGACCTTCAGATCAATCTATTGACCTCGAAGATGTTGGTAAAACACCCCCAAAATAAATTAAAAATAAAAGCATGCAAATAAAAAGTTAAAAAAAAAACATCTGAAATATACAACAATCAAAATCTATTTGCAAAATCCACACCATAAAAACATCGTAAAATATAAAAATACTTCCACAGCATAGCAAAATGATTTAATGTTTATCCACAAATGTAGTTTTTCAAATGATAGCTCTCAAGGCTTTGTCCTACCAAGAGCTTAATATCCAAAATTCATACCTATTGTGTTTAAAGTCCTGATTCACACAGGCTTAGAGACCATCAGCGACCCTCTGGCAACCACTAGTTCCTAGGTAAAAAATGTGTGTTACCCAAAGCAAACACCCAGAGAATAAAAATTTGAATTCAGACTTTAATGGGTGTTGCAGGTTGGGGTAGCCAGAACCTGATGATGCACGCTCTTAGTAATCAAACCCACTTATAACTAGTCAGTTTAAAGGTTGTGACTGATAGCCACTAGCACTGAATTTTTCATACTTGCCATTGAACTCCCCATAGACTGTCCTGAGACAGGTTAGTTTTACCCTAGTGATGATGTGTTGTTGCAATAGTAATCCTGCTCAGTACAAGAGGACTTGCAGATTTAGACATTTGGTTTTATGGGGTGCTTGTGGCTCAGGAGTTAGAGGGCATCTACTAATAGGAAGGTTGGTGGTGCAATACCTGGCTGCTCCAGTCTGCATGCTAAAGTATCCTTGGGCAAGATGCTGGATTGTGAATATGTGTGGCGGTCAGGCAAAATAATCAGATATAGCAAAAAGTGCTTGTGTGAATGGGTGAATAAAGCGCTTTGAGTGCTCAAGCGGAGTAGAAAAGAACCAGTTCATTTACCATAATGGCAGAATTTTTCCACTGAGCCATGCTTTGGTTTTACTGAATATTGCGAATCACTATTGTCAAATAATAAGTAAGGCTGATCTTTCAACAATTAACCTGAAAAAAAGACTTTCATAGATGTGACTGATGGCTATTTTAAAGAAAGCAGCTCTGTTTGTGTTGTTTGCTCAAAATGTGATAATTTAGGTCACTGATACCGGTTTGACAGCTGCCTCTATGAAAAAACAATACACTATTAGGTTGAAAGGGTTCAGTCATTGTCTCTGAAATATGATGGCCTTCTGCAACTCTAAACAAAAATATCTGGAATTCCCATACCATTCCATATAATGGTTGGGGGAAGAGATCTAGTATTTCTTTTTCCATGTCATATGACTTAACAGTCACCAAGTGGGACAAAGTTCACTGGCCAGATATAGTAGTACCAGGGCTGAGCATGTGCACAATCTCCAGACAGGCATGGAAATATAAACACAGAACACAACCCACAAATGTGTGCAAAATCTAAGAAAGACTATACAACCATTTCAAAATCTAGCAGATAGCTAAAGATTTTTGTCTGCTATTGAATTATAATTTTCCCACTTTAATGCCCAAGCAGAATTTTAACTTTACACTAACAAGCAATCATTGGAAAAAAACAAAAACAAAAGAAAAAAGCATTTATGAATGACTAAAAACAATTCAAGGCAGGGAAGTACTTTACCTTGTGATCAGAGTAAGCCTAAACCGCTGGAGTAAAAGGAAAGCTGTGACTTTGGTTTGTGTCAGTGAGGCAGTGAAATTCTTCTGTTCTCAGGCTTGTGTGCTCTGTGCCCTTGAAGTAGCTTACTACAGGTTGTAGTCATAGTTGTCCTTTCCTGTGCTTTACACACCTCCCCACCACCATCCTCAGTTTCTCTCTCTCTCTCTCTCTCTCTCTCCCTCCTGCCCATGACATGCTCCCCTTTGTAACAAGACACCAAACACAGAGCCTAACCTGCTACTCAACTGAATCTGCTGCAGTGCTGCGTTAAGATGTAACAGAGAGCCATGTGACATTTCACCTACTGAGAAATATTTCTCTAGTATGACACCAAAATATAATGTGATTTCAGTTTTATGTGATAAAACTGACGAGATGGTATTTATCAAGAGAAAAAAAATGCATTCCATTGTTTAATGTAAATGTTACAGGTCCCAAACGTCAGGATTACTGCAACAGTGATGTGCACAATCTGAAGTATAATAAAACAGGGGAGAGCAATGACGATCAGAGCGCTGCCTTTAACATCCAGATTGCGTCTCATTTATTTGTTATAACACACAAACCTTTCAGTGTACAACATAAATGCTTTCCTTTACTGTTCTTTATAAACTTTGTTTATCTTACACACAAGTAATAATTAACTCTAACACATTACCTTTGTCATCTCTTCACATCACCAACTTTCACTTAGATGGAGACAACTAAGGCATAATGTATCACACAGGATAGGTCATCTGGTTTTAAATTGAAATGCAATTAGCTGCACATTAACTGGTTTAAGCATCAAAATGTACTCTGATCTTAACTTACTAAGTGCCAAAATACAATTACAAGATTTACAACAAATATAACACTCAGCACAACATCATTCCAATTTTAACCCTTTAAATTCAAATACCTAATGTACAAGGAACAATTTCTCCCAATAAATGCAGTTAAACTTATTTTACTCTCAACCTCTGAGTTACTTTATAAATTTGAACTTAACATATATTAAATATCATTAAAGCAAAAGCAAGATAAAACTTCTAAAACCGGAGTTGGTAAGATATCGCGGTCTTTCAACCACCTAATCCCGCGAGACTTCCCCGGCGCGGGCTAGCATCCTGCCGATCTAAACCTCGACTGATCAATCATGACAAATATTAGCAGAAAGGTGCACCCAACTCGTATCACAGCACCATTTCCTGATAACATGAGGAGTAAAACCTTTACAGAATAGTTTTGGTGTGATTTTACCGTGTACTGACCTGAAGTATAATAAAACAGGGGAGAGCAATGACGATCAGAGCGCTGCCTTTAACATCCAGATTGCGTCTGGGGTAACCAGGAAGTTCGCCCCCAAAACCAACCCAGAAGCAACGCCCCCCGAACAAAAGTTCCGCTTCGCCGCTATTTCTCTCCCACAAACATCAGGGCAGGACTAAATACAGGCACACTAGAATGCCAAACTACAAACAGAGTATTATTTGTTCATTAGTTTTCCCTTGAAATTACATAAGTTGCATATGGGAAATGTTCTACAGTTCCAAACAACCAAAATAATGTGGTGGCATTTTTAGGTGCACCACACACTCCCCAACACAAAAGGTGGCTCCCATCACTTTAAAGTCAGAGATCCCCATTCACAAAATAAGAATTACTTGGTTATTACTTGGTTATTATCACAACAACCTTACCCAAAGAGCCTCTACCTTCAGTAAACACCTTTCAGTAAACAAAATCAATAGGCATTACAAAAGGGCATTGTCATTGCATAAGGTGCAGCCTGATGAGCATAAAAATGTCCTTGTACTGGCTGCATTACCCAAACTGGCAAAGCTTGCAACCCACACAGTCCAACATGACCTACGACCCTCTGCGGCTGGTAGGAGGGCTGGCCCATAGTATTGTAGGTAAGTGTCTGCGGTGGTCTCCTTGACCTTGTAGATCTCCTGGGGGACCCCTCCTGAATTGGCATTTGCTCCTGCTGCTCAGAGCCAATTTCAAGGTCAACCCGTTCATCATTTCTTTCAAGTTCTTGTTCTCTTTGTTCGTTGTCATTTTCACAGTTCTGAACCAGTCCATTTTCATTTGGGCATTGATGCTCCATAGGGACATTTTCATTTACAGTGTCTAGTTGTGAATTTCTCTCTCGTTCCACAGGTGTGAAAACTTGATCTGATTCTGGAACAGTTCGAGCAGCTGGTCTGTGTGGCCCAGTTGTTGCTGGGACTCTGAGCCAGTAACGTATTCCCGAGTCACTTTCAGAGTCTGATGTGTCACTGTCCCTGTCATTTGGGTTCTGACTGCCTCTGTGACTTTTGGCTCTGCTTTGAATGAATGCTTTACCTTTCCCTTGATCCACAGTTACTGGTAAGTCATTCACCTGGTGGAGGAGGTTTCTGTGGAGCACTCTTGTTTTCTGTACGTTGCCCTCTGGATATACCTTGTAGATGGGATTGTTGTTAAGCTGTTCTTTGACAATGTACACTGTCTGCTCCCAATATGACCTGAGCTTCCCTGGCCCACCTCTTTCTCCTAGGTTGCGGACTAATACTCTATCGCCAGGCTCTAAGACCACTCCTCTCACCTGTTGGTCGTAGTGTTTCTTTCCCCTAGCACTTGATTGCTGACTGTTGTTTGTGGCAATACGATAAGCCTCTTTCATCCTCCTTGCCCACTTTTGTACATATCCATGTGGTGTTTCACTGCCCTTCTCTGCATTGAGTCCAAACAGGAGGTCCACAGGTAAGCGAGGGTGCCGTCCAAACATTAGGAAATGTGGGGAGAACCCTGTGGCCTCATGTTTTGTGCAATTATATGCATGGACAACTTGGGGCAAAAAGTCATTCCAGTTGTTCTTTTCCATCTCCTCAAGAGCTCTCAACATTTGCAACAGGGTGCGATTAAATCGCTCAGCAGGGTTTCCCTGTGGGTGGTACGGTGTGGTACGAGAGTGACTGACACCTGACAGTTGCTGCAGACCCCTGAACAGTGAGTTTTCAAATTCGCGACCCTGGTCGTGGTGTAGCCTAGCAGGGTAACCGAAGCGAGGGATGAAATCACTATATAATTTCTCTGCAGCAGTTTTTGCTGACTTGTTTCTGGTAGGCCACGCCTGCGCGAAGCGCGTAAAGTGGTCAACTGCAACAAGTATGTACTCATAACCACCTCGGCTCTTTTCTAAATGCATATAATCAATGGATACCAACTCCATGGGTGCACTGGAAGTAATGCTTCCCATGGGTGCCCTCAAATGTGTCGTGGGTTTCTTTCGCTTTATACAGGGACACTGTCTTGTTACATAAACCTCAATGTCCTTTTTCATAAAGGGCCAGTAGAAGCGATCTCGGGCTAGGCTGATAACACGTTCAGCACCGAGATGCCCCATGTCCTGATGCAGGTGTTTTAGCACCAGGGACCTGTACTCTGCAGGTAGCACTAGCTGCCGTCTACCCCCAGCCTCCCTGTACAGTAGATCATTTTCAATCTTCAGCTTTCCCCACTCGCGCATGAGTCTCCTCACTAACCCACCTGCGTTTTCCCTGTCTTTCTCAGTTAGTGTTGGTTTTGTCCCTTTCAACCTGAGTAGTTCTTTTATTGTCACGTCCTGTCTTTGTGCCCTTACTAACTCTTCGTGGCTGATACTATTTAAGGTTGATTTGTCTACTCTAGTGTCTTGAGCCAGGTCTAGGGCAGCTACATAAGCAACATCACTTGTCTTTGCAGCCTCACTCCCATCCCACGTTGCACAGACAATGTCTCGGCTGAGCTCCTCTGTACACTCCCCTACATAACTATCAATGTCTAGAGGGAGGCGTGACAAAGTGTCAGCATCCACATTGACTCTACCAGGCCGGTACTTGATGTTGAACCTGAAATCTGCCAGCTCTCCTACCCATCTATGGCCCGTAGCGTTCAACTTTGCAGTGCTCATCACGTACGTCAGGGGATTATTGTCCGTATACACTGTGAACTCTGGGGCATAGAACAAATAATCCCTGAACTTTTCGCATATGGCCCATTTAAGAGCCAAGAACTCTAACTTGCCGGAATGTAAACAATAGTTTTTTTCAGCTGGGGTCAGAGTTCTTGAGCCGTACGCAATGACTCTTAATTTCCCCCCTGCCTCTGATATAACACCGCCCCGAGCCCTTTGTCACAGGCGTCAGTGTGTAAAACAAATGGCAGTTCAAAATCGGGGTATGCGAGCACTGGTGGATCAGACAGAATATCAATGAGCTGCTTCAGGATGTGGTCATGCTCACCTGTCCAGCAAATAGGAGTCTTTGAGTGCAACTGACCACTTCGGTTTTTTCTGGACTTGGTATGCATGTTCTCAGGAATCCCTTTGACTTGCAGGAGGCCATACAAGGGTTTGGCGATCCTGGAAAAATCTTGAATGTAGGCCCGATAATAACTTAAGAACCCAAGCAGCTTTCTTAACTCACCCACATTCGTTGGTTTCTTTTGACTGAGTGACTTGACAGCTTCATAGTCTTTTGGGTCTATTCGGACTCCCTTTTCTGAAACCAGCCTACCCACATATCTGACCTCTGCTTTAAACAACTCACACTTGGTTGGGCGTAGCTTGACCCCATGTTGCTGGAGAGCTCGGAGGACTCTGCGTACTGCCTCCACGTGTTCAGTGAAACTTTTTGAGTAGCAAAGGATATCATCCAGATATGGGATGCAAAACTCATCACGCAGGGTATTCAGCATCTCCTCCATACTGCGTTGGAAGGCAGCAGGGGCGTTACTGAGGCCAAAGGGGATTCTCACCCACTCATATAGTCCCCAGGGTGAGATGAAGGCAGTCATATGGCGGGACCCCTCGGCCATGTACCCCTGATGGTAAGCCTTACCCTGGTCCAGAATGCTGAACCAGCGGTGGCCACCCAGCGTATCCAAGAGGTCTCGGATGCGTGGAAGTGGGTGGCGGTCTGGCACAGTTTTCTGATTTAGCAGTCTATAATCAATGCAAAGTCTCAGCGTGCCATCACGCTTCCTCACACATACTACCGGTGCAGCAAAGGGTGACTTTGACTTGACTATCCAGCCTTTAGCCAGCAAGTCCTGGATGTACTCTTTCACCTCTTTGTACAACGGCTTGGGGATGGCTGTGTATGTGCGCTGGACTGGGATGTCATCCTTCAGGTTAATGGTCATCTTCAAACTTGAAATATCCCCAATATCACCATCATCTCGGGCAAAAGCATTTGATTCCTCAAACAGCATTTGCTTTACTTCGTCTCGTTGCTCTGGTGTTAGGTGACTGATGTCCACTGGGGGGTGCCAGTGAGCTGTGTTGGATGGTTCATGGTCTTGGCTGGACTGGGACACCGAGTCAACAATCTGGGTGGGGACTGGTTCTGTTTGGCAAGAGTCTCTGGGGTTGTCTGTCTCAACTATTTTTGCTATGGGCTCAATAGAACCCAAAACTGTTGAGCTAGGTAGAGTCACATTTTGGCTGGAGTAGTTTGACACAGGTACTTTAACATATGGCCTATCTGCCTTTTCTATCTGTAGGAGTCCTGCTCCCATGCCAAGCTGTTCTAAGTGGACATCATTTAGTACAGGCTCAAACAACACAAGTGACTCTGTAGCGCTAATACTCTCTGGGACCTTACACTTAATGTAAGCCACCTGCCCAGGATAGACCGTCCCTCCTTTCCGGCCCACCCTTACAGTAGCTGACTCATTTACAGGACGTTCTGGAGCCTGAATGAAGTTTACTAAAGTGCTTACAGCAGCAGTGTCGATCCCCATAGCCCTGCCAATAAGTTCCATAAGTTTGTAGTTCCCTCCATTGCCTTTAATGAACTCATGAATCACATTAAACCCTACTATGGGTCTCTCGATCTTGAGGCGGCTCACAAGGAAAGGTACCCGTATAGATAGGTCTGGGTCGTTGTTCCCTTCTAAGTTGACTACCACCTCCACCCACCCATCATAAGGTATGGAGTCTCCTGTGACTGCTTTCACATTAAGATCATCATCTATGAGTTCGCTTAAGGGTCTAACCTGTTGTCCGGGCAAATATTTATTTAGCCATGCATGGTCTAAAAGACTTACCCCCGCCCCTGTGTCTAAAACTACTGTTACTAGGTAACCTGCCATCATACATTTGAGAAGGGATTGGCTGCCTACTAAGGGAGCTACTAAACCACGTGATGTCTCTTTGTCACCTGTTTCTCGTGAACATGCAGCACCCATCTCCATGCCAGTTTTGATTTTGGACTTGTTCTTTGAGCGGGACTGTGGAGATTTGCCGATCAGGGGTAGTCCCTCTGCCCTGACCGTCTCCAGTTTCCCGACGACTTGGTTCTCTTCAGGCACCCGACAGCACGGTGCCCTTCTCCCCCACAGAGGAAGCAGTGGTCACAGCTCAGATTGGCCTGAGAAGTACAGTTCTGACAGCTCTTTCTTCCCCTCTGTGGTTTTCTCTCTGGTTGGGGTTTTGAGTTTCCCTGCTCTGGTGCTGGAACATGAGTTGTCATTGCTTTCAGATTTTCCATAGCTTGTGTCAGTGCTTCTACTTGGGCGCTGAGTCTTTGGAGTGTTGCGTCATTGTTAATCTGATTTACTCCAACATTGTCCTTTGTTTTCTCTTTTACCTCGCTGTCCGCTGCATGAGCATGACTCACCTTCATGGCAGAACCTCGGCCAAGTCGGCGTTTTCGCTCGCTTTCCTCGGTCGTAGTCTTTATTACTTGGCGAAGCAGCGCCTCATCACTGACAGTGGGGTCACCTAAGAGGGTCTTAAGATCTCTGCGAACACTGTCGTACTTCTCCCCTATGCCCTGACAAATAGTGTTGAGAAAGATGCACTGGATTGTGGCTATATCATATTTAACCACTGAGTCTGGCTGTCTGAGTGAAAACAGGATCTTTTGCTTCAGCCCAATCATTCTATACATGAACTGCTGAGGTGTCTCATTTTCATGCTGCTTAGCACACATTAAATCTTGAAAAAGTTCTGTGCTACTCTTCTCACCTAAGTGAGACTGCAGGAAACTTTTAAGCTCAGGGACTGTGAGATCTTCTTTTATCGTTAACATATCTCGGAAGTTACCTGGCCTAATAGCACGTAACACCCCTCTAATTACTTCACTGGGAGTGTGATTCTCCCTTAGACCCTCATCGATCTGCTTACAGATGCTATTGTAACTTAGTTCTGATGTTGTGTCACTAATCATTCCCCCATGCACTTTGAATTCTCTGCGGGACAGTAGCGGCAGATCTTTCATGGCTATCATGCTCTCACCACTGCGACTTGGTGCAGTCCTTGGGCGAGAGAGTGAATGCTGTGGTGAGCATGCTGTAACCTGCTGGTTAGGAGAATGGCTGGTGTGAGCTGGTGTCGCATTTCGTCCCCCTGGATCTGGGGAGGCTGCTGTGGGCAGGGCTTGATTCAGCCGGACTTGAATACTGTCATAATGGGCTAATAATGTCTGTATGTCTGTGTCACCATCGCCCTCTTGTGGTTGAACAGGGCAAGTGGCCTGCTCACTTGCACTTGCTTCAGCTCCTAATGACACTGAACTGTGACCACGACCCGCCATGGTCCCATCTATGATGCACTCCAGCCTCCTTAGTAACGGCAAGCCCTGGTCCTCCCGGCCCAGGATTGTTGGACATGTCAGGTAGTTAGTCAGATACTCAACACAACTTTCTTCATCATTTTGAGTCAGCTGACTGGAATCAAGTCCTTCAACGTCTCCAAGAGAAGTTGCAATAAGGTGGGCCTCACTGCCCGTTAACTGGTGTAACTTTTTCTTGATGTTCCAAAGTAGTTGTTTTCTCTCACCAGATGACATCTTGCTGACTTCGGCTGCTCGGGTCCGCAGTGCTGCACTATCTGTAGGCTGGTACACCCTTTTCACCGGTTACTGGCCTCTCCGTTGCACACTGGGTCACCCCTGGCTCCGAGAACATGTAGCACAAGAGGTCCTGGCGGTCAGTATCATTGGATCAGCAACAACCCTCAGACATGTGGCGTGCTGATCCCGGACGAGCCCCCACGATCTGTTACAGGTCCCAAACGTCAGGATTACTGCAACAGTGATGTGCACAATCTGAAGTATAATAAAACAGGGGAGAGCAATGACGATCAGAGCGCTGCCTTTAACATCCAGATTGCGTCTCATTTATTTGTTATAACACACAAACCTTTCAGTGTACAACATAAATGCTTTCCTTTACTGTTCTTTATAAACTTTGTTTATCTTACACACAAGTAATAATTAACTCTAACACATTACCTTTGTCATCTCTTCACATCACCAACTTTCACTTAGATGGAGACAACTAAGGCATAATGTATCACACAGGATAGGTCATCTGGTTTTAAATTGAAATGCAATTAGCTGCACATTAACTGGTTTAAGCATCAAAATGTACTCTGATCTTAACTTACTAATTGCCAAAATACAATTACAAGATTTACAACAAATATAACACTCAGCACAACATCATTCCAATTTTAACCCTTTAAATTCAAATACCTAATGTACAAGGAACAATTTCTCCCAATAAATGCAGTTAAACTTATTTTACTCTCAACCTCTGAGTTACTTTATAAATTTGAACTTAACATATATTAAATATCATTAAAGCAAAAGCAAGATAAAACTTCTAAAACCGGAGTTGGTAAGATATCGCGGTCTTTCAACCACCTAATCCCGCGAGACTTCCCCGGCGCGGGCTAGCATCCTGCCGATCTAAACCTCGACTGATCAATCATGACAAATATTAGCAGAAAGGTGCACCCAACTCGTATCACAGCACCATTTCCTGATAACATGAGGAGTAAAACCTTTACAGAATAGTTTTGGTGTGATTTTACCGTGTACTGACCTGAAGTATAATAAAACAGGGGAGAGCAATGACGATCAGAGCGCTGCCTTTAACATCCAGATTGCGTCTGGGGTAACCAGGAAGTTCGCCCCCAAAACCAACCCAGAAGCAACGCCCCCCGAACAAAAGTTCCGCTTCGCCGCTATTTCTCTCCCACAAACATCAGGGCAGGACTAAATACAGGCACACTAGAATGCCAAACTACAAACAGAGTATTATTTGTTCATTAGTTTTCCCTTGAAATTACATAAGTTGCATATGGGAAATGTTCTACAGTTCCAAACAACCAAAATAATGTGGTGGCATTTTTAGGTGCACCACATAAACAAAACAAACATTCAAATTAGCAGGGATAAACAGGTCATACATTTAAGGATACTTTATACTTTAAACCAGCAGAGATTTTGAATCTCACATATAAATATGAACACTGGACAGTATAAGGACTGGGAGTTTGAGCAAAAGAGATTGCTGTGTTTGAGAAGGACCTGGCCTTCTACAAACTACATTCAGCCCAAAATAACCTGCACACAATATATGTGTGAAAAGATGTTAACCATTGCATCAGAAATGAAGATAAAAGGTAGCTTCATAGCAAGTGGAGATGGGTAGAAGAGGAAGAGCTTTGAGGGAGAGTGTTTGGAGGTCCATTCTAACCACAGTGTTGTGCTCAACACTTGGCATCAGGACCTGATCACCAGCCACTGTCCCCTGACCTGCTAATGCCACTTTCTCAGCTCTGTGCACCTGGAGAAAAAGAGCATAATGGACTATTTAATTTTAGTTAAAATTTCTGTGAATGAATATGATTTGGGTTCACATGACCTAGCACTCTTCAAATATGAGTGCGGGTAGGTTAGTAAGATCCTTACCAGTCCCCATTTCCGTGACTCCACACAGAACGAGGTTATCACATTCTCTGAGTTGTTCCCACCAATCACAAGCAGCCTGTCAGTGGCCCCCAGGAAGTAAAGTGTAGGGAGATCTACACTGGCTCTGGTAAGGGTGGGAAGCAGTTCAGACCACACGTCTAATAGAGGGAGAGAATTCAAAAGCACCATATTTCATTGTTCATATAGATAAACAATGAAATAATGAAATAAGTAAATGTAAATCTAGAGTGGGTGAACTATACTGAAGGCATTTTGCAGACAACAGCACACATAAGTGTGAGCTTTCTGTGCTGGCAATAAAACCACATTTCTCCTGGTGAGCAGGGTTGATCCTTTCTGGCCTTTTGCACCTTGCTTTGTGTTGTACTGCAGCAACAACTTCTCTCCAGTCCTCTGGATGCTCCCCAGCACATAGATACAGTGTCCAAGGCTCGTAGCAAGAGGAACATCATGGGACAAAGACATGGTGAACTGGAAGTCAGTGAGTGGCAATGAGGACACAAACCTGAGGCAGAGATTATATGAATAACTGAAGGAATCTTTTTCTGAAAGATAAACAATTACAAAGCATCAAGTGCCACAGAAAGCTGCCAGCTATTTTAAACTAACAAAAGAGGAGACAAACCTCCATTTATCCTTCCATGGATCATAGCACTCCACAGCTGTATAGAGAGCTGTGCTGGAGTCTGGGGTTACCAGAGAGTCCAAGTACCAGCCTCCCACAGCGTAAATAGAGCCTTCACAGGCTACTGCACTGAAGTGCCTTCTGTGCTGTGGATGTAACAGATGGTGACACTTTTCATTAGGGTTTTATAAACACTGGAAGAAGACAAGGCAAGAGAAATTTATTTGGGGTAAGACAGACAGACAAACTGGTCATTGGCTTCCACTAACTGGAAGACATCTTACTTTTATCAGAGGAGATGTGGTGACCCACATATGAGTAAAGGGATTATATCTAAAGGAAGCCATGCTGAACTCCCAGCCTCTCTTCATACGCTCTCTGTAGCCTCCTATGGTATACAAGTAGTTGTAAAGCACCACTGTAGTAAAACACCACTTGTCAGCCCAGAAAGGAAGCTCTGTAACTGGACACCACTCTCCACTGTCCTCTGACCCTTGCAGGGTGAAGATGTGTCGTGCACGCTCTGTTTCTGGGTCCTTCCAAGAACTCAGGTTCTCTTTCCGTAGGCTGCATAGATATCGGTCTCCTTGTGTCCTCAAGTGGACAACTTCTTTCATCTCCTCATCATTCAGGCATCTGAGGTATAAATCAATTTCAGTGACAAGAGACAAGCATGTAAAATTGGGGAGTTAAAACATTGCTTACCTGATGATATGTGGGAGCTCCAGTAGGTTTCTGCTCAGGTAAGTCAATACTGTCATCTTCAGTTCTACACAAAAGATCTCATGAGCAAGACTCAGGTATGACAGACAGTTAGATGGGCTGAGTTCATCTGACAAGACTGACAGGCACTTTGTGAGGAAGGCCTCAGCTAGAAGATAGTTGCTCACCTCCAGAGTCAGAAAGAGAAATAAAAGAAAGCATGACATGCCTCTTAAGAATTAGAATTACCAGCTAGGGAGGTTTTACATATTGAGCTGTACCTTGATGTGTGCTCCCAACTCATCTTGGGGGACTTTAAAATGATTATTGAAGGAAAACTCAAGGAGATTGTGGAAGATGGAAGAAGACACATGATCCATGTGGATGAGGCTCTCAGAAGTCTCTCTCATCCTGGACTGGGACAAAGCTCGGAAGTACTCGCTGCACTCTGAAAGTCTTTGGAGGCTCACCTTTAAAATAAATTATTAAACCAAGTTTTTTATGGCCTTCTGTTAGCCAGTATAGCTGGAAGTCTTGTACTTTAATACTTACATGAAAAGCATGTGTTTTGGTTTGGACTGTAACCTTGGTTTCATCTCCAAGGAGATATGTTCGTAGCGCCTCATTGTTCTTCCATTCCTCTGAGTCTGCTTGGCATGACGTTCTAGGTGTGATACCTGAGGACGCTATCCAGTTGTTGACTATTGGAAAAGCATCCAAAATTCTTCGAAGAATGCATTTCAGCCACAAGCTTACCCACTCAAAAAGTATCATACTGTATTGCCTAAGATAATTCATCTCAATGACAGCCATTTTAACAGTTTTAAGATGCACCTAACTGTCCAAACACTCATTCTGGATGGAAATGTAGGTCCTCCATATAAAGTAAGCCAGGCCCCCTGAAGAATTCCAACAACCACTGCACAATGGAAAAATAGAAGCCCATGTATTCTAGTCCATGTACTGCCAGCTGCTCTCCATTTCTCTCAGCTCTCACAGTCACGTGACCTTTAACAAAGTAAACACCAAAATGACGGTGTTCGATTTTGGAGTACTTGCAACTAGAATAAGCACAGTGAATAAAAGGCTAGAAGTGTCCGTTCTGCAACAGATCCAGTGGATTCAGAAGCGTCTCCTGAAGCAGTCTTTCTGCCTGGTCTATTCTTGGATCATGGAGGAGGGACAACTATCAGCTTTTGGGGATAGTGTTCACTCTAAACATCATCACTGGCCACTCAGATTACTTTGTACTTAGCTTAACTTTATATCTCTCAAACTTATCTAGACATTAAATACATATTTTACAGCTGAAAGAACTGAAAGAGATACAGATTTCTAAGCACATACATTTATTAGCATTTAAATTAGATTTCTTTAACAACATAAAATAAAAACATTGTTATGGAGACCTTATTTATTGAAAAATTACTTTCAGTGTAATATAGGACACAGTCAAAATAAATAAAAGCACAATAAAGTGTTCAAATGAGCTACAGGAAGTGACTGCAACACTTTTTCATTGGTGAAACTTACACATTTGCCAGATTTTTCTATTTTCTAATAGGAAAGAATGTCAGATATTTGAAACAATTATTTGCAGACAAAAGAGAAAAGTAGAAATAAAACTGAGTTAAAAAGGCAGACAGCTGGTGCAGCAGAAATGCAACTATAACAGTTATCTTATGTAGTGACAAGGACAAAAATTACTGACAAATGCTTCAAGCCATTTTCACACATGAACTCTTCAAGTTACTTCAAGTTCCGATGTAGCACGTAAGAGGAAAGAGTCTGTTTCAGATGTGTTATTAAAGATAGGACTGCGTGAGCAAGGTGAGGGTGCTGTCTGGATAAAGCATGCAGGAGTTGCCATACACCACTATTACTTGCCAGATGTGAATTCCTTGGATTGCTGTTTGCGCAATTCTCACATCAATGCGATCAGACACGTCATAAACTTTGTGTTTTTAATGTCCAAAACATACATTTCTGTAGGGTAATTTCTAGAAAAGCTCAGCGCTGCAGTTCACATGTGAAAACAGCTTTACACTTTTTAACTGCTTAAACTGACAGTATTGTGACTACAGTGTTTAAAGTGTATAAAAAAGCCCTCACACAATAACTTGCTGAATGCAGGCAAGCTTATAACTTAATTCTATGAACATTTAAAGAATAACTAGAGTGGAATATTTTCACATGGTCTTCAGTAAAACTTAAAACAGGAAAGAGTTATGATGTATGGAGTGATAATGTATTTATAATCTAAGTTATTCCCTCAAAGGACACAGTTACAATCAGCCCTTTAGGAAGAAAATGATACACCCTACAAACATTGCAAGAGAGAGGTAGACTTTTATACAAATGTGTCCCATGCTGAACTCAACAGTATTGGTTTAATTTACACTAAATATAACTAATACAGGCAAAATTTCAAATAAAAAAGGACATTCATTCTCTGGTCTCTGACATACATAGAAAACACAACAAAAAAAATGTCCAAAAGTGGTCCAAGGAAATGAAATGCATCTAAAAAGGATTGATATAACATAAATCAGCTGTGAATCAACTGAGTCCCCTAGATGATGACAACTGTACTTGTGTATCACCTTAAAATGTCTTTTTTTTCCCCCCACTTCACCTTAAGCAGATAGCTATAGTTTCAAAAATATGGATGCAAAATGTTGACAAAACCATGAGGCAAGCTTGAAGAATGATAACAGAAAAATGAGACAGTACATCCTGATTAACATACTGGAAGTCAACTGAAGAGCTTCTTTTGCTTGAAGTAGGCATCAAAACGACACTGGGCGTAGTCCTGCAAAATAATACCGTTCATTACGATGCTGCAGGGTGAAAAATATGAATGTGTGACTTGTACTATGATAAAAGAGAATAATAACAGTAATTACACTTAAACCCTCCTTACCATGTATCCAAACTCAATCTTGGATATCTTAGCTTGAATGATGGACCACAGCCCCCAGAGGAAGTGTGATGCCAATGCATATCTACGATTCAATGACAGAGAACAGAAATTCAGGGTTTGGTTGATCTCGCTGTAATTTGTGGTAACAGACAGTCAACACGGCTGTAAAACTATTTAAGACTGTTTTACCTGTTTGCTTCGATTATCATATCTTCTTCAATCTGTGTCTGGTCCACAGCAACGTTAGTATATTTGCTTTGTTCTGCCAAATAACTTCTAATAAAAAGAAGCTGAAATCATAAACAATGATTAATTACATGTTAATAAGTGTACCTGAAGTATCAGCTGTTTGCAATTTGACTGATTTAATTTAAGTGCACCTGCAGCATTTGATCACCTTCATAAACATAAAAATTCAAGAAGTTTCACCATTAGATGGCACTGCATAACCAGTCTATCCCACCAAGGGAGCTGACTTCAGATCTTTGGTTTAAACATCAGCACTGTTTAGCTTTACAAGGAGAAATTAGCAGAAAACGACCTACCTACCTATATATCCAAACAGTAAATAAGCAACCTAGTCCTAAATGTGTGAATATTTACATTTAAAAGAAATATACTGAAGCTGCATGAGCATTCAACCAAGGCAAAACGTTGCATGAGTTAAAATCAACTTTTTTATTTAAGCTTTTCTCTGATCTTGTAAGAACTACAAAAATTGATTTTGATTTTAATACCTCCTAGTAAATTTTTCAAGTATAGTATATGAACTTCCCATATGCATTATGACAACTTCTATACCCATAACTGCATCCCATGCAGTAAATAAGAGGGTATTTAAGCAGTGTTAAAACTGCAGCTCAATTGACAATACTTTTTATTTGGCTTTAATTTGTGGGACTGACCTGCTGCTCTCTGGTTGGATAGTTCTCTGGTGTTGCTTTGTAGAAAGGCCACTCATTGTAGGTGTAGTCATACATCCACTCACAGAAATGGTTCCCGAAGTCAAAACCCCTAAAAAAGTAACATGTTGTGTTATTTACCGTCACATAAAAGGGGCGCAATTATTTGATTTGCTAAACCAAGAGCTGCAATCCCCTTACACTAAAACCACACCAGTCCCACTAAACCAATTCTGAGATCCCGTTACCTGTAGTTGTAACTGCTGTATTCAAAGTCTATGAGCATGAGTTTTTCCCTTGAGGAATGCATTCTGTCTTCCAGCATAAGGATATTGCCTGCATCACCAAAACAAGAAGTGAGAAAATAACAGTCATCCACCCTGATGAATCACACACTAAATCCTTCATGCACTCTTAGACCAGCTTATCAAAATGAAACAGAAGCATTACTGTTGGAGAGATTAGGTATCTGAACCAGTTAGACTGGTCCCCTTCTCTATAGCAGTTGATTGTGCCAGTGGTTCACATATATACTCAGGCCAAAGTAAATTGGGAGGCTTGACAGTTCATCTGTCACTGTACTTCTGATATCACATTTCTTTTGACATTATAAACAGCTTTAATGTGAAATACATACAGTTTGAATGTTTAGTAAATGATAAAGTCTTTACCTTATAAATGCAAAAAATTAACAAACATATCTGGTACATCTAAATGTCCTTTTTGTTCTTAGTTCTAATAATAACATTTAAAGCATACAATGATAATTTACAGTAAACAGCATACAGTGCCTCCAACTGTTTGCAACAAGCGTTTTCGTTGTCATCACAATGACACTCCCAAAGCTCAGAGCCAGACTCAGAGACATGTTATTCCCAGTTTGGTTTAAAAGAACGTGACTGGAGTGCCCAGAGCCCTGACTTAACACCTTGTAATAACATTGAACACTTTTTATATCTGAACATATCCTTGCAAGTGAAGGAAACAAACGAATATATTCAAGGAGCAACATATTCAAAGCTACACCACAGAGTGGAGGCTAGTAAATGGGTGTTCAGATATTCATCTAATTTTGGCCAAACAGTTTAAGTTCCGCTTAGGTGTCTGCCTAAGCTCCCATTCATTGGATGTCACCTCATCTACTTTAGTGACTCCTTTTCACATTATGCATGATGTATATGAATATGAGCTGTACCTATTAATAACTACAACCCAGCTTGCTGATGACTTATACACTGCTTTTGTAAAAATTGTGACAGTGAAACCAGAGGGTGGATCAATCAGAAAACACCAGAGACGTGATGACAGGCGGAGCTATGACTGGATGGAAGGAAGCTTTTACCTTCTTGAACGTCATTGTGGCAAAATACCACTGGTGAGGGAGTCGCTGCCAGCAAAGCACTGTTGCGGAGACATGAGCCAAGAAAAGCGAGTGGATGATAAAATAAAAGAGGAGAAAATGAAACACAAATGTTAGTGCTGGATATGCAGACAGTGTAATTTATGCACTTTTAAATTTCCATGAAATGTGGTGCAGATGTGTAGATATCCTAATCTACTGAAATTAAACTTAAACCATAGGAGAAACTAAGTAATAAACTGTCACTACTGCACTGTAAGATAAACTGAATTATTCAACAGCCAATACAGTTCCACTCTTATTGGTCAACAGCATAGATGGAACACTATGTGAAAGTCACTGCTGACTTGAATTTTAATTTAATTTAACTGAAAGTATTTTACCATTTCTACTACCCTGAATTGGATAAGAGGAAGATGGATGGATGGCTGTACTAAGCCATTCAAACTATATAAAATTCTATGACCTGATACTCTTGTATGAATGGGAAAACTCCAGAATACGTTAAGTGGCATAAGCAGTATTTAAATCTCTGGAAGCTCAGGATTATATAACTAAGGATTTTGATCATTAGTAATTCCTGACTATAGAAAGAAGACTGGAGTGCCTAGAACAAACCAAGACAACAGTACCCTGGAGTCTACTATCCAACATGCTGTGAAAGACATGCCTTCAACTCAGATAAATCTGAAGCCTTAAGTTCATTGCAGCAGACACTAACTGCATGTGTAAGACTGGTACATTTAAACAAGATAACACTTGTTCATAGATAAACACAGACAAACACTGGTCTGATTCTGTAGTTGGTCTAAGGTCAGACTACCCAGACAACTCAGCAGTGTACTTGTGGAGGCACTGGGACAAAGGTCAGCTGATACATAATAAAGAATAAACCAGTCCTGGGGGACTCACTGAATTTTCTTTTTCACAATCTAAAGCTTTATGTAAACTGTGTGCAAAAAGATATGACCCCAGTATACAGCATTTAGCCATATGAAGCCTGCGTTCCAACTCACCGGAGGCTCTTCAGCTCAGCAGGAAGATCCAGTTTCATCAGCTTCTTGTACTTCTTCACGTGTGCATCACGCACAAAATTAATTTTCAGCACTTGAGCTATGTATCTAAAATATATATATAAAAAAGAAAGCACAGAGTTTCTTGAACTGTGAATAAGTAACAGTTTGAGTAGTTGAGAGATGACATTCATATGTCCTCACTTATCAATGGTCCCAAACAGCCACTTAGGCTCTTTGTTAAAGGGCATAACCATGTTATGGAAACGTGCCAGCTTTTTGGCAATCTCAGCTGAGATGGCTGGGTCTGAAAGTTGTTCGGTGCACATGCGAGTATTCTGAGAAAATAGAAGCATACACACACAAAATCACTGATAACATGTTTTTAAAAAGAAAACAAACTGATGGAAATAACTGCAGTATAAAGCAGCAGAAATTCACTGTGTGTACCGGAAGGTATTGTTCCAAGCGTCCCTGGGGGAAGATGCCATAAAGTTTTGGGCCTAATGCTCGTTCTGCAAGAATGGCAAACATCACACTCTCCAACACCAGAGAGTCCACTCCCTATATCACAAAAACACATGTGAGACAAGACACACGCATGTGCAAATTAAAGACGGTTATAAGGTATACTGAGTACAACAAAAAAGAAAGATCTTTTGGTTACAATAATTGAATAATACCGATAGCCACACACACACACGTAACTTCTTGAGGACCCATATTAGATAGACTAACCTGTAAAATGGCACCATAAATCCTGAGGAGCACCTGGCGAGGTTCCTGTCCCACACATTGCACATGGTCGGGCAAACTACACAGGTACAGCAAATTACTCAGTCCACCACTGCAAATAAAAAAAAAAACTTGTAACATCTAGGTCAAGTTAAAATTACCCTACTAAATCTTAAGAATTAAATGAAAAATAAATACTAAAATAAGAACAGTGTTGTGTAAATCTTTGTGTAAATTTTATATGGTTTCCAAAAGGCAAAGCTACTGAAGAACTTTTAAGTTGTAAGATCGATTTAATATTACATGACTGTATGACTCAGTATTTTTACTTAAGGTGGGTTCTAGGTTAGATCAACCGGAGGGACACCATGCTTCCACGTGCCCAAACAGAGGACTCAGGGTCCTTTCAGAAATTTTGATCATTTGGATTTGACGACTGTTGGTTAGACAAAGCAAACATAGGTATTGTATCACTTTGAAGCTTATTTAGTAAAACACTGTGGGAGAAAACAACCAAACGTCAGCTCTGACTAAGTCTACGGACCACCTGCCACGCCACTTTTCCAACCCCCACAGCGTCATCAGTTGTCCGACAGCGAAACAACCAATCACCAGGGGGGAGGTGGGTGTCTCTACAGCTGATTCAGCGTAGCAAAATGTTAAGGATTTCGCAGTACAATAGCTTTATTTCGAACAATGGGGACAAACACAGTGGTTCCTACACATTCCCGTGTAAAATAAACGACTGACTATAAGCCCCATATCATTTTAATAAAGACGTAGAGTCTTTCACCACCATACTGTTGTAACTTTTCATAATTTTACCTGACAATGCTGATTTGAAACTCAGAATCTTCAATGGTCTTCCAAGACCCTGACAGAAAGTCTCGGCACCAAGTCATGGCCCTGTCCCTTGTGTCCCTGTCGACCTCCTCGCTTCTCCCATCCCGGAAAGCCTCTGCCTCCGAGTCGTCATCACAATTGGCCCCAGACTGAGGGCTCGGGGTCCTTAGGTGTCTCTGGTTAGCAAGAAGCGTATTGTGCACTTGCTCCTTCTTCTCCTCATCCGGAGGACCCGCGTCTTCTGTAATGACAGTGGGAATGTTGCTGCTGTAACGCTCCGGCCCAGAACTATTTGTTTTGCCTAAACCCGCTTCGCCACAGCTGCTGGCTACATTTCGGCTGGGCTGCATAATGAATTTCCGGGCGAAGAGTAAGGGGGCACTGGGGTGAAATGTCGGCCCGGGGCGGCAGGAGGGACTCGCTAAAACACGCAGTCCGCAGGTAAAGCTACTTAACCGGAATAGCCAAACATAACTGGATGGTCTGAACCACATGTGAGATGGCTGACAGCGTAACTATAAAATATTCAGATATCTTCAACCTCGTTGCAAGGATATCTACCAGTGGTTTGAGCGAGCTGACATGGAGAATTCAACGTCCAATCATAATTCAAGCTCGAGTTCACGCGCCAATCTCATTGGTAGTTGCCGGTCGTAAATTCCCACGTAGCTTTCACGTTCGCTGAAGGTTTCTGGGAAATGAAGTTTTTACTTTAGTAATTGTCTGGCGTAGACCTCGCTGGATTCATAGCAAAAGGAAACGAATTCACCGAGTGCGATGAATAATACAATTTCTGGGTGTATTCACAGATATTATGTAGTAGGAATGTGGGAGTTACTCTGTGCTTGAGTTTTATTCAACATAAAATTGAGTTTTAAAACTTTTTCAAGTTTGAGTTGTTTTTTAATAGCCCACAATAGGGCCACGAAGCTCTTTCTTTCTTGCAGTTCCTTAATACTAATATATCCTGTCTATTATAAACAGGTCAATGGATGAGGAAGTTTCTTAGTTTTAATAACTTGTAGATGCCCAAAGAGAAAAGACCATATGCAGTATTTCATGAGACAATATGTAACTACATTTCAAAAATTGATGTTTACACTGTATTCGTGATAGAAGTATTTTTTTTTTATGTTTGTTACACTTAAGTGAAGAAGCTAATCTTGACACACTTACGACTATACTGCTGTTTATTTGTTTTCTGGGTTTAAGAAATGCACATTAGTGTATTAGTGCATGGTAGTGTGGTGGTTAGTATTGTTATGTCATAGCAAGAAGGTTCTGGGTTTAAATCCAGTCTGAGGCCTTTCTATGTAGGGTTTGCATGTCCTCTCTGACTGTGAATTAGATAATTGGAAACAAATAAATGGAACTTCAAATTATAACTCATAGAAGCTATGTGATTTTATTGAGATCTGTTTGTAAATTACTCTGCAAAATTTAGGGCAGCTATGAAATTGTGTCATTGTTTTGGTTCTTTCATATATATATTATAAAACTGCAGTGCCTGACAGCCAGTTTACTTCATACTGTGGCATATTTGCTTTTAGCCTGTTTCTTTGGCCATTTTCTCACAAGACAGAAGTATTATGCAGCAGCAAAGAACCTTCTTTTCATTTAGTAGTTTTTGTTTAAACGTCCCTACATTGCCTCCCACATTTGCTGTTTTGAGGCATACTGCCATCAGCTTTCTCTGATAATGCTTAAGCAGCATTTTTTGTGAAAGTAAAAACCATACAAGATCCTAAATGTTTTGGATTAATCAGATAATAAAACATTTTGAAAGTTTATCTTGACTGTGAGTTTATACATGAAGCTTCATGCACCACATCCATGCATTGGAGGATCAGACACCAGGAATTTTAAATACCTGTTAGTTGCTCAGCTGTGTTTAGATGTGCTTATTTTAAAGAAACTTTTCTTCACAAACCTTTATCTGGCTAAATCTGTCTTTGTTCTGAATTACTAACATACCTTTTGTTTACTGATACCAATGATATAAAAATATGAGAACTAAAACATGTAAAATTTCAACTAAAATTATGTTTTGTGAGGGAATGAAATGATCAGGCAATGCATTTAGTGTACTGAAGATTTATTTAAAACACAATCATTTCAAGGATTTCATGATGAGGATTATCTGTTAGCATCTGTGTCCACAAAGATAAGCTCCAGGCTGCTAACCACACTGGTGTCTTCTCTGGTGCTTTTCTTGATCGAACCAGCAATTTCTCTCCCTGTGTATAAAACGTGGCAGCTGTCAGTTACAAGCAGACTCAGGGTAAATAAATCACAAGATGATGGGAGATGTCCTAGTTTCATTAATTATCTTACTCACAAAAGGGGACCAGACTCCAGAAAACACTGTACTGATGGTGCCAATGTGAACATTGTGCTACTTACTCTTTCTGAGGCACCTAGGTTCACAGTTATTTCCAAGAGTAGGCTGGCAAACAGCTACATCACAGTGAATATACAGCTGGTCAAAAAAAAAAAAAGAAAAAGAAAAAAAGGCATATCTTTGCAAATATGTTTACAACTAATAATAAACATGGTGTGAAAACAAAGCATTTTTTGCTAGATATTTGGATACTATACCTTTTCTTGGAAAGGAGGCATATTGTCTGGATTTTTAGGCACTTTCTGGCCTGGACTGACTACACGATCACCTACAAAACTGAACAATTTGAAAACAAAGCGCCTGTGGTGGCTCGGGAACTTGTATCCCAATGAGGGTCTAGGAAGCAGGGTTGTTAGGTAATGGTCATCATGGTAGGGGCAGCTATTACAAAAGGAGAGCATGTACAATAAAGTATCAAAAATTTTATATAAATGTCTCCAAAGTCAGATCACCACTTACCCATCAATTAGCAAGTCCCACTGAGGAAGGCTGTGAGGGTAGGGGCCAGAGGTTACCCAACATCTTCCAAGAGTCAAGACAAGGTTGGGATCTGTCCTCTCCATCATGTAGACCTCAATGTAAACCGGATCCCTCAAAACCTTTCTGACAGGGTAGTCGGCAGAAGTGTAAAAGGAAGTGTAGGCCTCCTCCTCTGCCCCAAAAAAGAGAATGGTTGTTAACACATTTCCTGCTAAATGAGACTAACTGTACAAAGCAGGCTCTTCAATACTAACCTTCAACGCAACCCTTGGCAACGCAGTGTCCGTTGGCGAGCTTGAGCTCCACACGCAGGGGTCCAGCAGCTGCAACTGGGTTTGGTTGAGGAACCAGACCAACCTCAATAACCAAAGCCTCAACTGTGGTGCCAACATATCTGCACTGGACCCACAACCTGAGACAAGAAATACAGCCTGTGTTAGTCACTCAGAAACTATAAACACTGAATAATAATCTCTTTCTCAGTGGATAATTTCAGTTTTCCAGTCTTTGCCCCTGCGTAGTAACCCTTTAGCCTATGTTGTAACCACTTATTGATAAAGATATTAAAACACATACTCATAGTAGGTGTCCCTGGTAATGGATCCATAGGGTCCAGTAACCACTTCAAATAAGGAAGACATCTTATTCTGATAGATTACAACACCAGGTTCCTCCTACAGTACATCGACAGGATTTCAATCTTCATTATTACCTAACAAAAATTAGCAAAAATTTATCTGAACAGTTAAATTGGTTACAACCCTTACTATTACAACTGTGCCACAGGCAGTGACAGGGAACTGGTAGATGACAAAAGCTGAAGTGGTGCCAACTGGATTGCAGTTTTGACCCTTCTCATAGAAAGAAATTGACTCCAAGTCAATGTTGGGTAGAGTGGCATCTCTGGCCACCACCACAATGAACTGGGCATCCTTGGTGCACTGAAGCGTTACTGAAACCAACAATATAGAAAATAAAGATGAATGCAAGTGCTTTACCCTTTCACCTTTACATATTAGTAGTGTAGTGTATCTATAAAACAGAACTGCTTACCAGATTTGCCATAATAGCACATGTGCCCATCAAAGCAGCAGTTTATAGCATCACATTCTGAAGCAGAGATTGTAGAAGCACCGCCACCGTACCTTGTAGTTATCAGCAACTTCACAAGTGTGAAATGGTGCTAAAGGATTTTGAGGCTGCTGAGGCTGTTTGGGCTGCTTGAGGGTTCGAGAAGGCTGCTGAGGTGGGGAAGGGGGGTACCCGGGGGTCTCTGGCTTTGGCCTCTGTGGAGATAGAGGGTTCTGAGATCCCTGCCCATAATTTTGAGCATTAGCTCGATAGCCAAGCAGGACCAGTGCCAAAAGATAACAACAAGTCAGCTTTGTTGCCATGACTTCACAGCACAGAGCAGCAGATGCTGTGATGTGAAACTGTGCCGCGAATATGCTGACTTTCATAAAGTATGATTAATCATGACCTGTTGGTATCTCATACCTTATTTGTTGTCCACAGCTGCCAATCAAATGCTCCCAATACTGGTTGGTCTATTGTGATGCACTAAGGTAAGATTAAAGTAGTGGAAAAATAAATCACAGAACAAATTAGAGCAATTTTACAGATACTAGACAGTAATAATGTATTACAGTATACTGTGCTAAAGTTTGCTTTGATATATACCTGAATGGTTTTTTTGTTTTTAATATCTACATCATGTTTGATACAAAGAACCAGCTGTTTTTTTTATTGATTCAGAGTGAAAACATTCTACCTTGTTTGCACAGTTTCATAACAAGAACCTTCACAGGGTCTGCCTGACCTACACTGTGCCTAAACAAATACTGTGGTTTATCTTTAATTTTGACATCAGCAAAAATTTCCAATAGAATCAAATGTTTGGGTTTTTTGTATGAGAAAATGACATAATTAGACATAAGCAGGTCATCTGTGGACATAAGGCAACACCTTTCTGCCGTCTGTATTTTGGCTGTATAAGCTATTCAGTCAGTTCATTTGTGACAAGTTAAAATGTTAGATTTAAATACCCTGAGTTTAATTACATTGTGCATGTAACTCAAATAGAGTAGAGTATCTTGACCTATTGGAACCCAAGCTCTTATTTGGAATGCAGTTTTTTCTTAAGTTGGTCCTTATATGGAACAATGAGTTTATTTTACAGCATAACACAATTAAGAAACAAATGTTTAACAAAGTATAAAACTCTCTGAAGTATAAGGTGCAGAAAAGTTAAAATACATTGACCCCATATATGACCCAGGAGCTTAGGAGGTTAAATGTAATTTTGTGTCAATTTAAAACCAGTATGAACAAATCAAACTGAAAGCAAATTGCAGAAGAAATATTGTTCAAATTGCACAGTTATTATTATTATTATTATTATTATTATTATTATTATTATTATTATTATTATTATTATTATTATTATTATTATAATATATTTACCTGATGCACAAAAGAAACTCAGTGTTTGCATATTTAAACGTTCTGTCACAGCAGTCGTGATCCATCTAGCTGCACTCATTACTCTTTTATTTTCAGTGTTAATAGGAATTTGGAATACGAATCAAAAAACAAACAAACAATCAAACAAACACGGTCTTTTGATTTTAGCCTTCCTTTGTATTAGAATGGCTCAATAACATTTTCGTCCTCACAACCACTTCTTTCTCTTTGCGCTTGGTTATTAATTGCACTTGTTATGGATTGGAGCCATATGGATTTGCAGATCTTAACAGGAGGTGCTTTGGCAAAATGCTAATTTTTATCAGCTGTGTTAAGGGCAGGTAAACCTAACCCAGGGTCAACATAACTTTTTGTGCCCTGTTTTTTTTTCTGATGGATGTTTTTCACATGTTTGAATATCTTTTCTCACTTGTTTGAAGAAAATATCCTTGAAGAAGATTTGCCAGTGTGCTTCAAACTGTCACTTTTTAAGCCTCAGACTGAAGAATCTAAATCCAGATGTAGATGATTTTGTAGTTACTCATCAACAACTGCAATCATTCCATTGGCTAAGATTTACGCTTATCAACCCTGATGGGGAATGACCAGCTGAAGGGGTGGGAATGTAGTGGAAGTAAACAAGTTCACCGTATTATAAAAGTAGGTGCACATTTCCAGCTTCCTTACAACACCTAGTGAGCTCCTGTGATCACTTGTAGTTGTGAAGCCATGTTATTGACACGTGCTGCTGTTTGCCTTGTGGCACTGACCTTACTTGGCTTCTGTAATGCTCAGGATTACTATCCTGGTGGGAAAAAGATCCCTGGAAAAACTTGGCCTAAAGACCCCCAACAACAAAAGCAGACATTTGACAAACCACTCACATGGACATACCCTGAAGAACCTAAGCCTAAACCCAAACCTGACGTGCCATTCCAGCAGAGACACCCTGTTTCTGCTGCAACTGTTGCTGTTGACTGCAGAGACAATATTGCTCACGTGGAAGTCAATAAGGATTTCTTTGGAGTTGGCCAGACGATAAATTCAGCTGACCTTACCCTGGGACCATGCAGCGTTGTTGCAGAGGATCCTGTGGCTCAAGTGTTGATTTTTGAATCTCAACTGCAGGATTGTGGGAGCTCATTAAGAGTAAGCACAAAGTGTTACACCACTTACTTAGGAATATAATACTACATTATAATGAAATTTAATTAAAGTGCTGGGAAATATGTTTATGTATAATTTGATTTTTTTTTCTATCTGTATGTTTCTAGATGACAGGAGATTCCTTCATCTACACCTTCACACTGAACTATAGTCCCAAGCCTCTGGGTGGTCCTCCTGTGGTTAGGACCAACAGTGCAGCTGTAATTGTGGAATGTCACTACCCCAGGTATGTAAACAGTTGGAAAAAATTGTTGAAATAAATAAATATATAATTATATTGGTATGCAATGTACTCTAAGGCATTATTTAAATGGTTCAAGTAACTAGAATTTACCAAATTTAATCTGCATATTTCATTGAAATCTTTTTCATGCTTTAGTTTTCTGTATTCTAAGAAAACACATCTTGTCACTTAGAAAGCAAAATGTAAGCAGCCTTGCTCTTGAGCCCCTCTGGGTCCCGTTTGCTGCAGCCAAGATGGCAGAAGAGTTCTTCTATTTCACCCTGACACTCAAGACTGGTGAGTTTAGGATAAGTTTCTCAGTGTGCTTTATAATGTATGCAGCCTTGATTCAAAATATATATTTATCTTGTCTTACTTCACAGATGACTGGCAACATGACAGGCCAAGTTACCAGTATTTCCTGGGTGACCTGATTAATATCGAGGCCTCTGTCAAGCAGTACTACCATGTACCTCTCCGTATTTTTGTGGACAATTGTGTAGCAACCCTTTCAACCGGCATATCTTCTAGCCCCAGATATGCATTCATAGAGCAAGGGTAACGTAGTTTGATAAGTTTCTTGAAGCTGTTTTGTATAGTTTGACTAGATTATCACAAACACCTATGTTACTTTGGGTGGATTTCTTCTGTGTAGGTGTATGATTGATAGTAGAATCACTGGATCTGACTCGAAGTTCAAGGTTCGCTCTGCAGAGAACATTCTTAATTTCCAGATTGAAGCCTTCAGATTCCAGGGCATAACCAGCGGAGAGGTATGCATTTCCAAGTCTGAGTTACTGAAGGCATTATGTTATGTTTTCTCTGCCACATTACTAAAGCAGAAAATTAAAAGGGGTAACAGCCTAAATTCTCTATCGTTCTTAAAGATGTACTTTACCTGCAACTTGAGAGCAACATCTGTTAACCAACCCATTGACAGTGATGATAGAGCTTGTTCCTACATCAATGGGTGAGTCTGCCTTTGTGCATGTGTATTAATGATCATCAGTCCAGAACTGATGTTGTGTTTAGTGCTTACAATTCTATTTCTTCCAAGGTGGAGGGAAGCCAGTGGATATGATGGTGCTTGTAGCTCCTGTGAGTCTTTAGCATCTGGAGTTGTGACTGCTGCTAATGTAGTTGTAACGGGACATACAGGAGTTTTGAGTGGTAGTACTGGAGGTGGAACAGTCAATACAGGAATGGGAACTGGAAATACAGGAACGGGAACTGGAAATACAGGAACGGTAACTGGAAATACAGGAACGCTAACTGGAAGTACAGGAATGCTAACTGGAAGTACAGGAACTCGACCTGGAAGTACAGGTGGTGGAACCTGGGGTGTTGTATCATCGCCTAAGATTCCTCACGGAAGGAGGGTGCGGGACATGTCTCAGCATGAAGGTATGTGGATTTAAAAAAAAAAATTAATATATATATGTACAGTCATTATATTGCAACATTTTAATAGAGCCGAAAGTATTTTTTTAATCTGTCCTACAAATAGATTAGTTACTCGTATTATGCTTTCTATGTTGTAAGACAACCACAGAGATGCTTATTATTCTGTCTTCTTTTCTCAGTTTTGGAATGGGAAGGAGATGTCACTCTGGGTCCCATCTCCATTGAAGAGAAGTTGATTGCTTAAAACAATTTCCTGTCATAGCCATGATCATCAAAATAAACTTCATCAGTAGTTCTAATCTGTCCGTATGTTATTCTCACCCTTCGTATTGGAGCTCACAACAACATAATAAAACACAAGAAATGAGAAATTCCTTCACTGAAATGCTGTGCAACGATAAATGTTTCATATGGAGTCTGTCTGTCGGTGGATTAGAACTCTTTTCATGTGATGGAAATAAAAAATGCAATTGTTTGAAATTCCTGTGTCATCACTGACAAGTGTCTTAATCTTACTAGTAAGTAAGTTAACACAGAGAGGTAAAATCTTAAATGTCCACTGCCAGACAAATAAATACATCATAAACTAAAACAGAAAGTAAAAAACAACAAAAACCACTCAAAAACACATCATATATAATATACTCAGAAGTCTTCTTATGGTAGCTCTAGAAATCGGGTTGCTTTTAGACTAAAAAAAACAAACAACAACAACAACACTATACAGGGTATAGTCACAAACAGAAATCATTCAAAACGAATCAAGAATATAAGTAAAATAAGAGTATAAATGCTTTAAACAAGTGAGGGCGGAGATAGGGAGTTGGCGGAGGAAGAAACCACTCACAATCAGCCCCAGCCCACATCCTCACCATATCTCCTGATAGGTGCCCTCAGTCTTTTGAACGCGGACACCACCTAGAAGTCAGACACCAGAGCAAACAGACACAGTCCGAGCAGTTGCAGATAAAACATTCTCCCTAAAGATGACAGACATGCTCTTGCCATAGAAGATGAAGAAGCCACTTATACAACTCCAGCCCACATCTTCTCGGGTGCTCTCTCAGTCAGTCATCAGAGACAGCGCCTACAACTCAACGAGAGAAAAACCGGAGGATCCTGGCATGCAATGGATCTGCTTGTTCCGTCAGGTTGTTCTCGAGGGCTTTCACTGAATGAGTGGCCTTTTACTGTCACCGTGTGGCATAAATGGTAAACTGCAGTTTAGCGAGCGACGTAAATCGACACGCAGTTCAGCACCACGAGCAGTGAACAGCTACACAGCGCAGGAAAACATGATACTTAGTGTTTTCAGATTTCTGTGTTACAGCTGTAAATGAAAATGGAGTTCAAAAATGTAGCCTCCAGGCTCTGATCACAAAGCAGTGCAAATAGCCAGTCAATTAAAAAATGTGCCCATAGTTTTTATGGCACTTTTTAAAAACACAAATGCATGATCCATGTATTTTGGTAAATGAGTCTTTATTAGAGTCATGCTGAAAACCTGGCAAAGTTATAGTCCCAAAATGAAAATCTATGTAACCATATTTTATGTATTCGCGCAGACTCCACAACATCGTACAAGAACAAATTATTCTTCTTTGCGAGTTAGGGTAGATTGACTGTTAGAGTATATGGAACTTTGTACTAATCTGTGAAAAATGAATTATGTGCGGAGTGATAACAAAGGCAATAATATGTTTTGCCTCGGAGGGTTCCTTCCTGCTTTGTTTTCTCACATTTGATTATTTTGTGCGTGGAGAATTAGTATATTCCATGAATCTTTGCGGCTGGACTTTTCGTTCTGCATACCTTTGAGCTGTATTGATCTGTTTTTTTTTTCTCTCTTGCGGTGTGCTTGCTCTTCTGTCATCATATTCTCTTTCCACTCCCTTTGCCCTTCTTTTTTCTCTTCGCATTCATTGGACCACACAAACTCAATAAACTGAGGCTAAGGCATCTTTTCCAATATAAAATCTCTGCTGCGGAACAAGGATTTAAAATTGAAGTCTTTGCCTTTCCCGGGGAATCCCAGGGCTAGTCCACACGGACCTCAGTCTGGAAAGCACGTTCGCTCAGGCAGCAAATTTCCTTATCAGTGTAATGTCATCTTAACAACTTCATGGACACTGTTTTATCTACGCTGCCGTTTTGCTCCTTGCGACCCTTCAGGCTCTGACTGCATCCACTCAGCACAGCCTGCTCATATGGTATCAGCACTGACGTTATACCGTCCCTGCGCCCCCTCCCCTCCCCTCCTCTTCCTCCTCCTCCTCCGTCTCTGCCTGTCTCCGCACTGCTGGCCCGTATCTGTTGTGTGTCACGGGGCAGCATCACAGCGGCAGACATTTGGAGAGAAAAAAACACGGACTGCGGATAGCAAATTGCGCGCTTCATGTTTGGCAAGGGAATAACCAGGGAACACAGGAATTTCTGCGGTGCTGCTGAAGCTCATTTTTACCTTGACACCCCTCCTTATCCTGCTTGTGTGGATGGTTGACTGCAGATTTCATGGTGCTGAGCAGGCTTGTCTGATTGAAGGCTTGCGGCCAGGGGGGTATCTGTGGGGCCGCAGAGAGAGAAACCTCTGTCCACGACTGCGCCCGTCCTGTGCAGTGCAATTGTGAATGGACTGCGCTCCCTCCGTGATTTTCTGCAGTCGCTCTGAGTCATTTGTGGAAGAAGATGGCGGACAGGGCTGAGATGTTTTCCCTATCCACTTTCCATTCTCTCTTCCTCCTGGATGCAGGTAAGAGCTCATATGTAAAGTGACAGTGGAGGGATGATGGAGGATGCGCTGGCCTGAAAAGAGGAGAAACGAAGTGAAAAGGCGGCATACATATCTATCAGCATCGCTTTGATGACTGCAGTAAAACGCGCATCTCCAGCCTGGGTTGAAATAGATATTGTGAAAAACCTGCTCGGCCTACTGCTGCCTCACTGCGCGCATGTAGGTGCTGCAGCTGAACATTGCTGGCTGTTTATGTTTTGGGAAGTGGTGACTTGGTGACGAAGGCTAAAAGAAAAAAGGAAAAAAAACAACTCGCGTTTTAGTCATTTCTAAAAATAAATAAATAAAAAAAATTGCGAAGAATGACGAATTGTAAAACATATTGCATATGATTGATCTCGAGCTGTGGCGACAGTCACCGGCTTTGCGCATTCTCTGTGTGAGGCCCACGCCCTGTTGAGTCCAACCCAGGCAAGGGTACGTTGCTGAACAATGATTTACGGAAGTCCTACTGATACCGATGTTATGTCCAACGCCTCTAATGTGACCTCTGCGACAAACAGTATGACAAATCACCCCCGTTTTCTTCTGGTACAAGCATATTTGTGAGAGGGATACTCTTGCTATTTAGCAGCAGCGGTAACTAACTTCATGCACAGTGTTAAATGAGTGTTCTCTACAAGGTTATTGTTGTTTAAATGACAGCGTTTGGGCTTATCGAGGCAAATTAGGCCTGGTAAGATGAGGAATACTGTGAAACCTTGTAGTGGATTTTGATGAAACTGTGTCAAGGGTCTGCAGCAAACCTACTTTTGCCTGAAGTTGGAGGTGTATTAGTAATAATATAGTAAAATAAATGTTATTGCATGGTTGATTTGATTGCAATTATTGTGTTATAACAATATGATCAGCCTGAATAGACTTACAAGACATCACTAACAAAGACGAGAGCCAAAATAACAACATAATTTACAAGTATTAAACAAATAGCCCAACTGGCCTCTTTTCTAAGCTTTAGAAAACAGACTTCTTATTAAATATAGATATTATTAAATCACAATGGGGACAATGCAGAAGAAAAAACATCTCAACCTACTGGATGTTTTTTAAATCTTCCAACTCCAAGGGCAAGAGGAAGGCATTCTGTTCACCGTCCTCTGACTTCTTGATAAATTTACAGTACTGTGGGGTTCAGGGCTATAGGTTTTCTGGATGAAAATCTATGCTCATAATTTTGGCTATAGCAAAAATTGTGCAGCTCTGATCTGTAAAGAGTCTGCCATTATAGCCTTTAAATACTTATATCCCTGCAGAATAATTTAACATAAGGGAGGCACCTGTATCATGCAGCTGGGAGTACGTGAAATACCTGAGCTCTATAACATACTTTTAATTTGTTGACAACAAACCCCACTGGCTCTTGGAGACTGATTATTTTAATCATAAATTCATCAAAAGTATATATATATGAATGCGGATACAGTTTTCATGCTTTTTGGAGTACCTTTTTCCTGAAACTATATAATAATAATAATCTCATTATCTCTAATTTCTAATTCTATATGATTTTAATATTTTATACTATATACCGTTTTGGTGCTGCTGTAAGAATTTACTTTGTTTCACTGAACACAGTGATAGCACAAGCCCTCTGCTCTAACTTATATGAAGTTAACACATTTCAACATGCTTCTTTCTGCCTCCACATGTCTCACATCCTGTAGAGGCAATCACATTAGCAAACCAGTCCTGGTGGATTTTATATCCACAGCATGTACTCGTGTGGGATTTCAGTTGCATTGCTGGATCATATCAGATCAATACACCAGATCATTCACATAAGAACCTGTGACCTTAGTTCAGCTCACTCAGCCAAGCTCTGGTCATGATATTAATGTTATAAATTCACAGCATTAGCAAACAGAGCAAGCTAATCTTAATTGTATCAGAGGAATCATGTGAGGAATAGTTTATTGCATTACTCCGTTTAATGGGGTGGAAGCTGATTCATTTGTTTCTGTTGTTTTTAGGTAGATTTTTATGCATTCAAGAGCAACCACTTGAAGGTGGTTTGTGTTTATTTTTGGTTGGCTGCTCACTTTTTGATTATGAAATATCAGTAAATAAAGCTGTGGAAACAGAGTGATTCTGTAAACAGTTGTACATTTCATTGTATCCATTTTCTTCACAGTTATTATGTGTGTGTTGTCTCTTTCTCTGTGCATTTGTGTGCGACTGATTCTTGGGTGAAGCCACCAGTGGTGGGATGGTGTGGTCTGGTAATCTGCCTTACATAACCCTAACACAGTTTCCAGTGGGCAACAAAATCCGTAAGAGGCAGCACCTCTATCCCTGGACCACCAGAAATTTGTTACAGATTACAATTTTCTCTATGATGAAGGAAAACTCTGAGCTGGAAAGTTTAAAGATCCATATAAATATAGTTTAGTAATCAGTTAATGATCAATTTCAATTAATTTTTATTAATAAGAGAAAATATGGGAGAACTGTGTTCCAGCATAGAAGCACAGAGACCTTTATATCTTAAATAAGAATAGAAGTTTAATTCTTCTTATTTTCCACCGAGCCTTCATCTTGCAGAAATATACACAGAAACAGTTCCATTGAGGTGTACTTTGTTTTTTCATCATAAATATTCCCTGCAGTGGATGAAGGCTTATTACAATGCAAAGGCTCCTTCAATGCCAAGTTTTGTGAAAGGGTTTGTTCTATTTTTTTTTTTAGATTTGCTGAGGCAGCCGTTTTAATGTTTGTTGCTTTTATTTTATGTGCATTTAGTGCTCTGTTTCTACTTCTTTTACCTTTTTAGATCCATTTCAAGGATTCCCATTTTTTAAGTTAATCAAAGGTCTTTGTTTTAAACAAACCTTCACATACTGGTTGGCAAAAGCAGAGCCTTGGTAATTTGAATGGCAGAATTATTTTTATTTTTGTTCTTATTTTATCCCTAATTTTTGCAAATGACCAGTCATTAGAAATATGAATAAATCTGTCTCTAAACAAAAAAAGGAAAGCAAACAGAATTTTGGTAATTTTTGGAAGCAAAAATACAAACAACGTATTTTTCCCAGCCTGTAAATTTTCTTTTTGTTGTCATAGTTTTTTTTTTTTTAATGGCTATTCACTGAATATTTTCAGGTTTTGGATTGTTAGATAAAAACATTTGAAGGTTAATCAGTAATGGAAATAATGACTCATCCCTGTCCTCTGTAGTACATCTAAATTTTATGAACAATATTTGCAGTAAGTATTCCCCCGCCCCATGTTTTCCAGTCAATGTTCTACTTTTGCCTCCAACTCTTTGAAGGTATTTGGAGAAAAACAGAGGGGGAGGGGATGATCGTGGGTATGGTTACCGTGGGGTAAGAGGCTTAAATCAAATACAGATGCATTTTAGCTTAAGCGTTCCATTCTCAATCTCTTTGTAGATTTTTGTTTCCCTTCTCTCGCCCACTGTCTTCCATTTTCACTTGCCATATTTTCCCCTGTCAGTCTTTGTAGCTTGCTAATTGTTTTTATTTAACAGCAATAAACTAATGAGTAATATTTACACATTTTCTTAACATGCGATGACTTCATTCCAAATCCAGACAAATGTACATAGAGTCACGGGCTCACAGCAATCTGATGCATCATCATGGCGTGATCTTTGCATTTGGATCTGACACAGACATCATGGAGTCCTTCATTAGGAAAAATGTGTGACTCGTGTGTGTGTGTGTGTGTGTGCATGCGCGCGCATGTGCGCTTGAATATTTTTGTGTGTGGGTGTGTATGTGTGTCTCTACTTACTGATGGTGGTGGAAAAACCTGGGAAAACGATTTTGCTAATGAGTCAGTACCAACTACAGCATGTCCTTGGCTTTCAAAGATGATGTCACTGTGAAGCAGGTGCTCATGGTTAAAAGGCAGCTTAATCACACCACCACCACCACCAGCAGCACCCCACTACCACCTGCATCTGTATCTATTCTAATATTCTTACTAGAGTGTCATCATATTTCCTCTCAAGGTCCTATTTTTGTCCAATTCCATTCTTACATTGTGGGCACATACTGATTTGCATATTTGCAGGCATCTAGCCTACTAGAGTAGAGTAGAGTAGAGTAGAGTACTTTTATTAATCCCGAGGGAAATTAAGGTGTCTGACAGCTTACATAGATACATAAATACACAGATTCAAACAGAAACATACACAAAGACCTAATACACATTGTTGCCTATTGCAGTAAACATATAGCACACATTTAAGTACAGCAATTAGAATAGAATAAATAGATGAAAATAGACAAACACAAGGATACAAACACAGAGCTGTCCAAACTTGCTACCACTCGCGTCGGCGCCCGGAAGTTGTTTGCTATATATTCATTTGGTCTGATTAGGGTTATTTAAAGAATAACTAATTACTTTTATTTTTTAACAAATACATTCATATAGCACATATACTGATGGACACATCAGGGACAATTTGGAGTTCAGTGTTTTGCCGATTCTGAATCAGTCTGCTCAGTTTTCTGAAAACCTTTATTGCACGTTTGAAAGAGTTTAGATGCTCTTCCATATAAAAAATTATTTTCAGAAGTATTAAAAGTAGAAGTCAATGTGATATTCATACAATCTTTTATTTTCACAAGACGAGAGACACTTTGAATGTGTGAACATGGAGACAGTAAATACAACGATGACAGTTTGCAGCTCTGACAAATTCTGTTCTGGACATGAACCTATCAGAGATGATGGAAAATAACTGTTAGGACAAATGTGGGCTGGAGAAATTAATTGAATCTGAGAGGGTTTGGAAGGAAAAGCTCAGGGCAGAGAGCGGGGAGGAAAACCTTTATATGGCAGTGAATCTGGGCGTGCCATTGCAGCAGCATGACCAGCATCAGTGATGGTAATTTTCTGCTGACTTGGTTTTGGGCGGTAGGATTCTCATCTTGCACTGAATGTCACAGTGTTGAATATATACAGATGGATGAGATGTAGGAGGCTGTTATTGTATATTGATTCTTGCTATATAGCTCTGAAGGATCAGCTTTAAATCCTAACTATCAAGACGAGCAACCGACTATCAAGTGTTGGGTAAGTAGTAATCGGTAAACCACATAATGTGACAGACTCTGCACACTCGCTAAGACAGTGTCAGCAGTAATGCCAGCACTGCAGTGCTATGGCTCAGCTTACAGTCTCATATGGGTTCTCAAAACAAAACACCATAAATGCAAAATATTCCAGAAAAAGACAAAAGAGTGTGTCTGTGTTTGGTCTTTTCTTTATTGGAGGAGAGGAGACATGGGGCCACATTCTGCTGTGCAAACTGATAAGCACACCAACAAAATGGAATCTGGAAACACAGTGGAATAGGTAGCAGCGGAGGAGACAAGAACAAAGATAAGGGATAAGAGAGAAGTAAATGAAAAACAACTGAAAACGATAACAAGCCCTTTCATCAACATTCCAATAAAGTACATCTGATTTCTTTTTTCATTCAAATGGTGAGGTATCTATTTCTGAGATGGTTTCTGACACAGCGGAAAAAAAATTGTGCTGCTCAGCATCATAATTATTTTCAAAATCTGTATATATATATATATATATATATATATATATATATATATATATATATATATATATATATATATATATATATATATATATATATATATTCTTGTAAAAACAAAGCAAAGAATTAAATTTCTGCATTGCTTTTCCATCCTTTCTGTACTCCTTCTCTGCCTTAGCACGTGTGGTTATCGATTCATCCACTCTGACCATCATTTTCACTAAAATGCCATCTAAAAATCAAACACAAATCTTTCCCCTTGTGTGCTGGTGGTGACTTCCTTGGATACAGTTGCACAGATGTGATGTTCTTTTCCCACTGTGAATTCCACACCCACAAACACCCACATTTGCAAACACAGCTTCCCTGAAGAGCTCATTAATGAACTCCTTTTTTGAAATTTGGTTACTTATAGTACTCATTGTGCATATAGCACTTATTTGATATGCAGAGATGGAGACAGATCAATCTTACTGAGACTGTTCTATGCTGTGATGAAAATGTGTCATTTTGTGCTGGATGATGTAGTGCTTCACAAGTTCAATCCAGTTGTTAATTGCAAAGTTGTAAATGAATCCCCCATTTTAACCTACATAAAGGTAGTCCCCCCACACACATTGCTTTTAGAGAGTCATGTGTGTTCTGTAAATGACAGTATTATTACAAGACTAATTAATTTCACTCAAAAATAAAAATCGATTAGAAGTAATGATTGGTGTGCTGTGCCGCACAAGTGGCAACACTGTTGATTTTTTAATGTGTGTGTTCCCTAGCCCCTTAGCCTGATCTTGCCAATCACAGCTAACCCCCACCCACCCCCAGAAAAATCTAATTCTTGTACTAAATCCAAAGTCTTAATTCCCTTATTGCCCTTGTCCTTTGACTGGGAATGGTGGTTTTTTATCACGATAGCTCATTAAAATAATACAACACAAAAGTCATACAAAAGTCATTACAGGAAGTATTTTTACTCTTTATTTTTTATCTCCCAGAGAGTGATCACAACTCACATTTTTCTGTTCTCAGTACACAAATCCAACCACTATACATTTGGTGAAATACTTATATGCCATTTTGAAGCTTAAGATGGCATGTATAGCAACATTTTGTACTGTTTTTTTTACACTGGCATTTATATTAAACAGTCCAATGTGATTGTTTGCAATAATCTAAGAGAAAATGTAAGATGTAAGCAAGGCTTTTAGCTGTGTTTGAGCATGTACAAAGTTAACATCAGATTTACTGTCAGCTTAGATTTCAGCTTTGTTGTTGGTGTGGTCATAGATTGAATGGTACTCACTGAGAAACACCTAGAAAACACATGCTGGTTTGGGGCAGTCAGCATGGAGGTTCCAGTGTCTACAATAGCCTGGCAGCCCTGCGAGCACCAGCCAGTCTCTTGACTTTTTATCTGGAAACTGCATGGAAAAATATGTTTTTGTGTCATATCTGGACTTGTCACTAATTTAGTTTAAAGGCAAAGAAAACTTTGGACAAAATGTTAAAAAGCACAGACCCTTGGACACCAATTTGCCAGTAAGACTCAGGCAACAGGAGTCCAATAGATCTGGCCCTGTGACAAACTACTTCTTCAAAAGAGAGCACACTACCCTGCTGTTCTTGTCTGAGCCACAAAACAAACCATTACTTAGCTGCTAACTGTCCATACAACAAAATTAGTTTAGTGCTACTAGGGTGGATATATGCAGCAGTAGTGAACAGTAATGAGGTCAAGGCAGTATATCATATATACGTTTTACATAATTGAAGTCTTGTCGGTTGTACCTAAACAGGTAGAAAGCAAATATCATCCTATTCAGCAGGTTATGAGCAATCATAAAATTCTGACCAGCATCATCTGTGCTCAAACCAGTCTCCTGGTTAGTGATTGGAATACCACCCACTGACAGAATCCAAAATTAACCAGTATGATGGACAACTTATAAAGTGTATTTACGCACATATTTATACTGTTAAAAATATTTTGTTTCAGGCCCTTTGTTTTAGGTTTTGTGGTGATATTAAACTAGAGAACAGACAAAGTCTGGTAGTATTTCTGGTTGCACTGGTCTTTTTTTTTTTTTTTTTAAAGCTGTTTAGTTTGACTCACGTTAACAGTGCCATGTCCAAGGACTCCATAAGGGCCTCCAGCTCCATAGGGCAGGCAGAAGGACTGACGCTTTGCAGTAAAGGTTGTGGACTGCTGGGGATTAAACTTTCTATTTGCATCTACAATTGACATACATCTGGATTACCTTTGGAGCTTCTGTGTCTTTATGCATTAAAGAGCTTTTTGGCTTACTGACAGTTCATTAGAACTCACAAGGTGAATTTCAGCCAACTCAGTAGCTGATGCTTTGCAAAGAACATAAATGCCTGTAATTACACAGAAAATCTAAATCCTATAGATGTGTCAAATTTAATCTCTTGGATGTTTCCAAGAGATGACAAACTGCAGTCTTTAAGTCAGCTATAAGTCTTCTGTAGAAGGTTTTTACAAATAAATATGTTCTGAAAAGAATGGCAGATGAAGGATGTGGTAGAGTAAAGCATGTACTCACTGCAGGCCTGAGTGTTACAGTAGACAGAGTCCACCTCCAGGTTGGCAGAACCAGTGTCAAACAGCACCTCAAAGGACTGGGTATAACTCCATAGTAGGTAGTCTAGGCAACATAATGATTGACAGTAAAACAGAATATAACAAGTTAGTCAGTTATTGCTTTCAAGAAAAAAGTTGTGTACAGCGCATAATTATTGATTTCTTTACATCAGCATAGTTATTGATATACATATTACCAGAGTTTGGCAGATACTTGAGAGCTGGATCTTGTTAAGGCAGCTCAATCCCTCTCTCCCTTAGGGCCTGACGCATAGGCTTACACTTGTGCAGAGGGATCCTAAGTAAGGAAGACAAGAAAAAAAGCAACATGACTTTTGGTTTCTGTCACTTCGAGCTGTAGGTCTTTGAGTCATAGCTATGATTTTTTTTCAATTAAATGATAGCAGTTTCCTTGCTTAACAGTTCCCTCAGCAATACCAGAACAACAACATTGCACTTCATGATCCTCCTTTCTACACACCACTCCTTGATAGATACAACTCCGCTTGGAGTTGAACAGGCTTTATATAAAAGTGTGTTACCATATCAGCCTGACAGTTATCAAAAATTAAGCTATGTCAGTTCAGACAGGGTAACCAATCTTTATGCATAATTTCAGCATACAAGAAGTCTTCAGTATGCAACACTTTTTGTGATAAGACCCTAAAACCAAAGCCAAAAGCTTTATTATTATAAATAACTTTGATTGATTTGGGATATTTTTGTTGGATATATGGAAATTTTGCAGTTTCAGTAAAGCACTTTCTCTAATTATTATATTTAATATATATCACTACCAAACTCAGGAAAGCACACAAAAATATTTAAACCTCTGATTATTAATTCTTGTCAAGTATTTTGTTAATTGGAGCTCTGCATATTGTTTGGACTCTTTCAAGGACCACTTTAGGGCCATTTTATCTGATTAGCTTTACATATGAGCACCTAAATTACACTCTATAGTTTATATGCAGCTGTAATTTCCAGTGATGGAAAATAAACATGTTAACAACATATATGTTATGAAAATTCAGTTGGGATGGCAGATTGTTTTACTACTAAGTGATTTTATTCACTGTCCAGGATTTACCTCGTGTTTCAAATTCATCTTCTAAAAACCCCAGTAATCATTTTAATGTAAATGACTGCCCTGGTTAGAGTCAGAGTTCTTTTTAGTCATTATACATTAAAGCTGACAAGTAGTAGTAAGAGGAAACTCTGATTAGATCAACTTTTTCATGACCTCTTTTGTATTATTATGCACCAGCACGTCCTCTTTCAGAACCACAGACCCAATGACACTGTGTACTTAGGACCCCTATACGACTACATGATGTAAGCTCACATTCATACGTAATATGTAGAGCGCCCTTATCTTTGCAGGAAAGCTGCAATGCAGCATTTCCTTCAACACACTGCAAGCCAGCTGCTGTAGAACTGGAAACCTACTGTAGCTAATGGAGTAAAGACAACATAGAGTCTGTTCAAGAAAACTTGCAGTGCCATGGCTCATTACAGAGGTGCACTTCCCCATTGTAGAGTGCTGGTGCTGTAAATAAAAGTTTAGAAACTTTGGTGTGAGAGATTTCGGCCAGTAATTCACTTCTGAGTCTTTCCGAGGGATCCACAACTCACATTTTTTGCAATAAAACCCAGCTAACTGAATTTGAGATATTGGCATAGAATTTGAGTGTTTTAGGTACTGCTTCTGTCATTCACTCGATTCAATGAATGTGTCATACCTTTTTAGTAATGAGATATTATAAAATTAGAGATGATAGTGGGTGTTTGTGCAGCTGCTTTTGTCCAGTGTTTGAGCCAGAGATGCAGACAGGGCCTAACATGAGTTAGAGCAGGTTTCCCCTGGATAAGTGTGTGAGCATCAGTCAAAAAGAAATTCCCTATTGGAGTTCTCACGAATAGAAAAGACATACTGCAGATATCAGTGTTCTTTTTCAGAACTTGCAGTGAATATACCATCTCTCATGTATTCTCAGGCCAGCCCACGACATCAGCCTAGAGGAGTTTGATGATGAAGATCTCTCTGAAATCACAGATGACTGTGGGATTGGACTCAACTACGACTCAGATCCATATGAAAAGGTGAGTTTTTTTTGTTTTTTTTTACAATGTATTCCATTTTGTCTAAAGACATTTGAGTGTATATTGTATTTGGTATACTTCATGAAATGGAAACTTGCATTGTTTGAAAAAAATGAAGCCAAAAGAGCCAAAAAACTGCAGTTCCTCAAATTGCCGCATGCGGTTAATTCCAAAACTGAGGCAATGACCATAGACTCCCATATTAAAATGCCTGCCTGCTTATCATAACCGATTAGTGCTAACATGAACCTGACATGGCAAAAATATAATTTTATGAGAATCAAAGATGGAAACTGAGCTGGCTACTAAATGTTGAGAATAGCTTATTTGGATATGTTATGTAAGTATCGCTATACCTTCATAGCTGCCTTATCTAAAGGAAACCTACCTCAGCAGTATTCCAGTCATTATAGTAATGTCCATATGCCTTAGATAGCCACATTACACAAGAAAGAAAATTATAGCTACAACAGCTTTGTTTCACTAGAAGAGTGAGTCACTCTCTACATTATGTACTTTGATCATCAAACAGATCTCATATCAGATCTAAAGCTACTCTCAAGATATAATAGAAATTCAAAGCAGCAGTACCCATAAGGATCATATTCAAGCGACTGTGCTGAAATATACGCAAATAATTGAGTCATTAACTGTATCATCCAACATGTCTGGATGGCTTAGACTTTAATTACACTATTTCTAAGAACTAATCTTATAACACTACCCTCTATATTTTCCCTCTGTCCATCCTGTGGGATGTAAATGTTTTATGCTAGTGGCGTTGAGCCATGGCTGCAGCAGAGGGTGGGTGACCCAGTGCAGTTTGCTGCTATGCAGAGACAACCTCCTTTCCTCTGTCTTTTCCTCCTTCCCAAGTGTCTTTCCCTCCCCTCCCTATGAAGTGTTGCTTAGAGACAGAGCTCACATTCTCTCCTCATTCTCTGCCACCCCTCCGCCCCTTTCCCCCTTAAAGCCTCCCTTCCTTTACTTTCTTTCTTCTCTGCCGTGGTGCCTGGGAATGAGGATTTAGCTCCAGGATGGCTGGTGTTCAGGGTTAAGCTCCTGGCATAAATCTGTGCTAGATTTTGCTTCCTCCATTTTAATCCACCAACAAAACACATTATGTGGAGAGTTGGCAAAGCTGTTCTGTAACAGAGGTGTCTTTGCATAACATTTGAGAAGACCTCTAGAGAAGGAGACTTCAGAGAGTGGATTTTAGTCAAAGATGTCATAGATACTCCAAATTAGTTCTCTCTATCTTCTTTCTTGCTCCTGTATGTGTTTGCATGTGTGTTGCTCAAACACACACACACACACACGCACACACACACACACACAGACAGGTTTATTTGTATGGTACCAAATCACAACAACAGTGCTTTATACTGTAAAGACCCCCAGGAGAAAACTTCAATAATCAAGTGACCCCCTTTAAGAAAGCATTTTGCAACAGTGGGAAAGAAGAACTCCCTTTTAACAGGAAGAAACCTCTGGCAGAATTCTAAATTTAACAGGGAGTAATGAAGAGAAGCCCATATGGGAGAAATATAACCTCTCTTTCTCTTTCCTATTAGTACTCTCAGTATGGTGTTTTGGATTAATTGGAGGCTTTTTAGGGAACTTTGAGAACAGCCTGATAATAATAAATTTAATAGTCCAGTCTATAAGTAATTAATGCATGAACTGGTTTTTGAGCATTATTTGGAGACATGATGTTTCTAATTTTAGCAGTATTACACAGATGAAAAAAAATAGTCGTACATATTTGTTCAATGAACACATTGAACAACACATCCTGGTCAAAAATGATGCCCAGGTTCTTCACAGTGTTAATGGTAGCTGAGCTGATACCATCCAGAGTAAGTATCTGGTTAGACACCATGTTTCTAAGATTTTTAGGACCAAATATAATAACCTCAGTTTGCTCTTTATGTCTTTAAGACATGCCTGTAGTTTAACTAATTGATTTGTGTCATCTGGCTCCATTGATAAATACTGCATAACTGGATATCATCTGCATAGCAATGAAAATGGGTGGAATACTCTAGTAATATTAGTTAAGAGAAGCATGTATAATGCAAAACGGTTTGGTCCCAGCATTTGCATGAAAAAATTGGAATCTATCAGATAGATATGATCTAAATCTTTGCAGTGCATTTCCTTTAAGATTCAGTTCAATTCAATTCAATTCAATTCAATTCAGTTCAGTTCAATTCCCTTCACTTCAGTTCAGTTCAATTCATTTCAGTTCAATTCAATTCCCTTCACTTCAGTTCAGTTCAATTCAATTCAATTCAATTCAATTCAATTCAATTCAATTCAATTCAATTCAATTCAATTCAATTCAATTCAATTCCCTTCACTTCACTTCAGTTCAATTCAATTCAATTCAATTCAATTCAATTCAATTCAATTCAATTCAATTCAATTCAATTCAATTCAATATGATTTATATAGCAAATCAAAACAACAGGCACCTCAAAGTGCATTATATTGTAAGATAAAAACCCTACACTAATTACAGAGAAAACCTAACAGTCAAAATGACCCCGTATGAGCACTTGGCCACAGTGGAAAGGAAGAAACTCCCTTTTAACAGGAAGAAACCAGACTCAGGGAGGGGCAGTCATGTGCTGTGATTGGTTGGGACTGAGGGGGGAGAGAAAGGACAAAAGACATGCCGTGGAAGAGAGCCAGAGATTAATAATAACTAATAATAATAACTAATGATTTGTAGGGCAGAGTACAATAAGCTCAGTTTTATCTGAACTTAGATGCAGGAAATTAGAGATCATCCAAGTCTTTATGTCTTTCATTCCTGCAGTTTAACAAATTGGTGTGTGTCATCTGCCTTCATGGATAGGTAAAGCTAGGAATCCTCTGCATAGCAATGATAATATATGCTATGCATTCTAATAATAATGCCTAAGAGAAGCATGTATAAATAGAACACATATAATTATGGAGTTATACAGGTTTCTGTCATAGAACCTTGTATAACTCCATAATTAACCTTAGAGTGTGAAGAAGACTCCCCATTTACATGAACAAATTGGAGTCTATAAGATAGATATGATTCAAGTACCTGCTCTAATATCCATCCATCCATCTGTCCATCTATTCTCCTGTTCATGGTTGGCAGGGGGGGGATTCTGGAGCCTTTCCCAGCTGTAATAGGGCAAGGGGCAGGGTACATCCTGTACAGGTTCTCTTTTAATAAAATATTATGGTCGACAATATTGAAAACTGCACTGAGGTCTAACAGGACAAGCACAGAGATGAGTCCACTATCAGAAGCCATAAAAAGATCATTTGAAACCTTCACTAATGCTGTTTTTGTACTATGGTGAATTCTAAATCCTAACTGAAAATCATCAAATAAACCATTCCTCTGCAGATGATTGGTTAGATGTTTTACAATTATTCTTTCAAGAATTTTTGAGATGAATTTGGAGATTGGCTTATAATTGGCTAAGGCAGCTGGGTCAAGTGATGCCTTCTAAGTAATGGTTTAATTACTGCCATTGCTTTTTCAGCTTGCGGATTATCTCCTTTTCTAAGTGTGGGTTTGTGAGTTACATGAGGGAGTCAAGCACTTCTGATTTGAGGCTTTTTTTCAGAGGAGCTAGAATATCCAGAGTCATACGACAGTGAGGATGCAAAACTATTAAAAAGATAATCGACCTCTGTGGGAGTAGAGTTTAGATAGCTGGTCTGCTTTTGTGTTGGCACATGGCATTGAAAATTACAGTGAAGGAATTATATCCTTAAAATGTAGTTACAGCACTTCCAGATAGACATCTACTGTAATAAAATTTATTCCACACTGATTGAGTTTGACACCCCTGATCTAGAGAGTGATTAAACTGGTGGGTGGGCTCATTTACATTTTGAGAGAAGCAAATTGAGTTTAATAATAAATTAAATGCAGTGTTGAGGCTGTCATTTTCAGCATTTACATGGATGTTAAAAATCACCCACTATAATTATTTTATCCAAACTGAGCACTAAATCAGATAAAAAGTCTGAAAAATCTGATAGAAGGGCCAGGTGGACGATAGCTTAGCAAATTTTCCAGTTAGGGTGCACAAGGCTAAGATTCGGGCTTTCAAATTAATTAGAACTCTATCTGGGTCTTTGGTTAATTAATAGGTTTGAGTGAAAGATTGCTGCCACTCCTCCTCCTCTGCCTGTGTTTCAAGGATTGAATGCTGATCAATTATTAAATAACTGACTAACAGTTAGACGAGAGAAACTTAATGTTTAACAGTCCACATGTAATTATGTTGCTGTTTAGTGTAGATGAAACAGTTATATTTGTGATTTTTTTAATGTAATAAAAATGTTTTCTGCCTGTATTTTTGTTTATTATTACGTGGTTATGGAGCAGTCTCTAAGGGGTTGGGGTTTTTTTGGCACAGGGGTGGTCTCTGCTAAAATGAACTGCTCCATGCTGATTGAAAGAAAGTGGTAATTAGATTGGGGGAACAAAGCTGGAGAATGGCTGGAGGACATCAGATGCACATCAGCAGAAGTCCTGACTGCTCAGTTCACAAACAAGAAAGCACAGGCTAGAGACAGTGTCAGTCCTTGTTACATTACATCATTGCCCAAAGGAAGTAATTTTGCTGACATGGGATGGATTGGACACAGACCCAGTTGCCCTTTGAGTGTGCGTGTGTGTGTGTATGTTTAGATAACAAAGAAAGAAAGGCAAGAGAGAGAATTTCATGCACAAACATGGTGTTTGATTCTGCCTGCATCAGTGGGGTGTTTGACACTCTGGCAGGACTCATCAGCAGAAACATCAGTCTCTTCCTCATGCACCACAATGTGCTGATGAAAAAAGAAGTTTTTGGTTTTGATGTCAGCATGATTTGCTCATATTACGCAGCATGTCTTTGATGTTTAGGATGAACAGCCAATCTGAACAGTAAGATTATCCGGCGGCCCCAATCCCCAGCTCTGATTATTTCTAATTCGATATGGTGTTTGGGTCTTAATCTGCAGAACACTTTAGTACTTTGGCTTTGTGGCAGGGGGACACATATACATGTGAATGAAACAAACAGAGACACGTGATGTCAGACTGAGTAAACAGTTATTGGCAACCCAGTGCCAAAATGCAATACCACTGGCCCCAGCTGTCCTTTTCTGTGATGTCACTACTGGTTTGTTTTGACTGTATTCTTTCAGGTTTTCAAGCAAGAGAGACCACAATCTCAAGCCTTTCCTTTGTGTGTCACATACAGAAACACACAAACATTACCCTGACTCTTGAATTCCTGTCCCTTTCTGCCTCTCCAGAGCCTCTGATTGAATGGCATGAGCACATGCATAATTCAGTATGTGGCAGAGCAGGGGTGTCTGTGTGTCAGCTGTGATGCAAGTCTGATTTTAAAATGTGGAAATATAAATGATACGCAGATAGAAGAAGGACATCGCTCACGAGGTGGTCTACCATTAATGGGAGGCTCATTGACGTACGCCATACAGCTTTGCATGCACCCACACATAGACACAGTTTAAACTAGACGGACGGATAGCTAGAAGACATAGCTTTTTATACATTAAAGACGTATATAGATGAAAAGAAATACATAACTCAGCCCAAAACTGACTGGAATTTTATTAAAGGTTCAGGTATGCCCTGCACATTTATGGAGCTATGGTATGTTGGCTTCCACAAGTGCATGTCACTTCCTCTTCACCTGCTTCTTGTTAGATTTGAAAGATTAGATTTGAAAGATCACTTTATTCTCTTTAGATACATCCCTTCCATGACATTTATAAGTTGCCAGTGAGCTCTTAATTTTCAAGACCTCTCTAATGGTGACTATAGTGATAACCTTCTCATATGGTTTCCTTTGTTAGTAGTGAAGACAGCCCACAGTACTATGAAACCCAAAGCTTCTTTTCACTTGACTTGTGAATTAGTGTAAAATGGAGCTTACATCTCACTGATCTTCTGATATGCAGCACCAGCAGAATCAGTAGAGTTAGCCATGCTGAACAACCCTGCAGTCTCCTAATTGGAGATCAAAAAGCTTATTTCCTTCTGTAACCCTTATATCTTAACTGCTATAGAAAAACGTAAATGCGAATGAGCACATGTTTGCCTAAGTCTGCTGAGTGACAGGGGAGGTACAGTCACAGGGCTAGTTGGGATGTCCTTGGGAACTAGAGACCATGGAAATCGAATCTTGCCAATACACAACTCTTATTTATAGTTTTCCTTTTTTCCTCTAAGCCTACCTGCTGTCAGGTGGCCTTGCTTAAGGATGTCTCCTGACAGCAGTATTTTCCCTGGCCAATGTGGCATTTTCACAGCTCATTGATGTATCTATAGATTTTTACACTCTCATGGTAGGTCATGTATCCCCAGTGATGGATAATAATGGCTGAGTGTAAGAAAGCAGCCTTGTGAATCCTGAGAGTAGATTGTGAACTGTGCACATAATGTTTGATCCAGACTTCTCTTTTCTGCTCTTTTGGAAACATTTCATTAGATCTTAATAGGTCAGTCATCCAAAAATAAATATGATAATTAGATATAGGTATGCAAAATCATGTGGACTTGCTGGGTGTAGACTGTTGATTTCAGTTGCTGTAGCAGAAAGTGGCTGCACTCAGCGTCAGCAGAATTCTGAGTGGTAGATGGGTGAGAGGGTGAGCTTTGATTCCTCCATTAAACAGACTGAGAGGCAGAGAAACTGCTGTGCTGTCCAAAATGAACAAGCAGGCAAATCAATCCTTGGAACTGCATTGTTAAATTCAAAGGAGGGGAGAGATGATCAAAAAACAAACAAACAAAAAACCAACAACCCCACACGTGTTTGGTGGAGTGACTGGAATTGCTTTTTACTCAGTTCTTCTGGTCCATTAGGGAAATATTTGGTGGAAAGGATTGTAGTTGAGAGGCCTTGAGTCCTATTGGGAGCATTTGTATAATTTAAACACCTTGTTAAAATGTATTATTCACACAACAGCTATTTGATATTTTGTCTCTTAGTTCAGTAGTTAAATGTGTGTCATTAACTTATTTTATGAACTTTGCTCCATCAATATATTTTGGAACATACAACAAAACACATATTCATGCCCCTGAAGGTGTGGTCTATGAAACCCTAAAGTCATTTAGTGCACAGCTTTCCGGTAAACTGCCTGAAACCTGAGACATATCTGATTGATCCATTTTTATGTCAGTGCCCCCCGCCCCACCTTCTCCTTATATTTGATCATTGCATTACCTCTCCCCTTTCTTCTTTGAGCAGTTCAGGCCCTGTACTGGTCTGCTATTCTACTCTCTTAAGTTTTTGCAATGTGACATTGTATTTAGTTACTCCTACTGGTTAAAAGAGGAAAAGATTTGTTACTACACAGCAACGATTTATAAATAGAAATTTTAAATTATTTATTTTGAGAGTTATTCACAAACTGCAAGTTTGGGACACTGAAGTTTGTCCCTCTGGTTTGAACATACTCAAACAAACAAACAAACAAACAAAGACTGGCGGTATAAGATTCAAAGATTTAAAGATAAAACATGAAGCTTATCTATTGTGTTCATTTACAACTCTAGTATATATTTATTCTCTTTATTTTAAATTGCCCCGTTAGACAAACCCTTTATTCATATCTAAAAACAATCTGTTAGAGCTCTCGTTATTGTGAAGAATATACTTATAACTTAAAACAAATCCCAAAAGTTTCACCTGGCATTTTAAGCTTGAATTATGAGCTATGAATTGATCTTCATTCTGGACTTTAATTTGTTTTGTTTTGTTTTAACTGTATGCATGTTTTATTTCTAAGTTTATGACCTTTTTTATGTATATATAACTGTGTGGTGCAACTCTGTAGTAACAATTTATTACAAAACAGTTTTTCTTTTCTAAATAAATATAAAAGTCATTAAATATTACGTAATGTTTCAAAACATTGCTGGTACTGAAGGCTGCACTTAACTTGTCTGTCGTAGTACGCACACATACATGTATTCATGGGTGTGCGTGTGCACACACACACACACACACACACACACACACACACACACACACACACACACACACGGTATGTTTGTGTTTCTTTTCCATGCTGCCCTGTAATTTTGTTGGTCTCTCAGACAGGCTTGTTCTCTTGCTTGTATCCTTTTTGTGTTCAGAACAGAAGATGCTTTTATAGTGTGGCTATTAACTCAGATATGCTTAGTGTGCATGAAAATGTAGATCATTGTTCTCTCTCTCTCTCTCTCAGGACTCACTTATCCTAGAGAAGAATGACATACACCACCCAGTCTGCTCCTTTCAGGATGACTTCCAAGAGTTTGAGATGATTGATGATGAAGATGAAGATGAGGAGGAAGAAGAGGAAGAGGATGAAGAGGTTGATCCTGATGCACCCCCATCTCCCTCAGCATCCCCCCCTCCCTCTCCTACTCTTGGCACTCTAAAGAGCAGACCCACCACACTGAACCTGACCACCGCTGTGTCACAGGTAGGACAACTGAGGCTCTGACGCCAAATGCTCTGCAAAAACAAACACGTCTTTGAAATAGTTGCTAAAAAACTATCACTAACAATAGTGTTTATCTCTCTGTCACCATTAGGATTCACTGAACAACAACAGCAGTCTATCCCCAAAGAAAGGAAGTTGGCAGGACTCTTTGCGCAACCCAGTCTCACAGGGTTAGAACACCATTTGTTATCTATTAAAAAAAAGAAAACTGGGTGTGACCTGATACTGTATGTTTTAATCCATATTTGTATTCATTTGGCTTCCCATTTCAGGAGATGCCTCACACACGGCACCGGTTTTGATAAAAATAAATATATCCATGTGAATGAGCTTTACAACTTCTAACTAACATGAAATAACAATCTGTTAATCCTTTGAATTTACCAAGACTCTGTCCTGCTGGTCTTGCAGTAATTAAAGGTTATTCTCTGAATATCCTTTTTGTGTAGTAATAGCTTCACATTAGCACTAGCATTAGCATAAGATACTATTATGAATTGCATTACACAGAGAAAATAAACATCTATTGTACCTCCAGGTCGTCTGTCTCCAACCCACTCATGTCTGGAGGATGGTAGCCATGTGACAGGCCAGTGCCCAGCCTCTCCGGTTTCCCAGGTCCCAGGGTCCCAGAGCAAAGGTACTCCACCAAATCAGGCAGGGGAGGGCGGGAACCCCCAGTCTCCTCATAGGCCCCTCCTCTGCGACATGGAGGGCAACAGGCGAGAGAGGCCCGAGTACGGTAACAAGAAGGCCAGCTCAGCAAGCTTAGATCATCTCATTGATCAGTGCTATTTAGTGCTATATTGTAATGTGAATTTGACTTCAGCGATGCACAAGGTCAGCAAAACTCTATCGCATGCTGATTCAAGCCCAACCACACTTCAAAACTACTTTAAAAAAATCAAATTTTTATGCTTTTGATAAGGAAGAGTTTGCTGAACTTGTTTCATGCTACTTTTCTCTTTCAGCTCATTGTGAACTCCTTTACATTGATAATCCTTGTTTTATTGCTTCATTCTTATCTACTCTCATTAATTGTTGCTCTGGCATCCTCGACTCCTCTGACTTCTAAACTTATTTCATCTTGCTATCTCGCCATAGTTGACTTCATAATCATCTATGCCATGCTTTACTACCAACATCTTACTCCCTTTTTTCTATCATCTGTTATCTTCACAGGCTCATTTGGTCAACATAAGTCCCACCCATGTTCTGGTGATGCCACTGATCCAAAGGTTGATCCCTTAATACAGACAACGAGAGTACCCTCTGTAGATGAGCACTCCCAGTGTTCAGACACAGAAGTGGACCATGACCTCAACAGCGACCACAACCACAAACACTCAAACCGGCGTGCCACTGATACCTACACCATCACCAGCGAGTCAGGCATGGAGCCAGAGAATGACTTAGACCCAGATGGAACCAGTCGCTAGCTGTGTCATCCACTGCACCCATGGGAGCTGATGATGGTGCCGATGATCACCCTTGTCTGATGAGGAACTGGAGAAGGACTTTGACGTGGAGTTCATATGTAAGGAGACCTACAATATGGTTTGTAAGGAGAATCGGTCATCATATGTGGAATTCCCCTCCATTGAACCTTCTGAGCCTGCGTCCTTCTCTAGCTATATTTCATCGAGCCACTCAGAAATGCTTGACAAGTCCAACAGTTCAGATACTCCAGCAGTTTCTAATGTGGAAGCAGCAGCAAATGACTCCACCTCTCCATCCTCTGACCCAGGGATAGCAGATATGAACCAGCGGGGTTATGTGACTTCAGACCAGGACAAAGATCTCAGCTCCCCAGGCTCTGACTCCGATATCGAAGGGGAACTGGAGGCAGCATTTGCTTGTGGTGGTCCTGTAGTCTCCAACATGATCTCATCTATCTCAGAGACAGAGCTGGACTTGACCAGTGATGAAAGTAGCAGTGGACGCTCATCTCACCTCACCAACTCTATTGAGGAGGCCAGCTCACCTACATCAGATCAGGAACTGGACCCAGATACAGAGTTAGAACAGGACAGTGGAATTGTTGGCCTGAAAACATCTCTACTTCTAGGTCAGCCAGATCCAATCAAAGAAAGTTCTCCTCTACCATCTCCTTCCCCACTACCATCACCCACAATTGCTACACCATCTCCTGTTGATTCACCAATTTTACCCCGTGAGGCCTATGATGATGGTCGAGCTCTGACAGGGCTGCAGAATGTGGATGATGAGTTGATCTGTGAGCACCAAGCTGACCCAGATGAGACTCTTCCTCCAGCTCAGTGCAGTGAGGATAGCCTGTCCAGACAGATGGTGCTCCAGATAGAACCAGACCACAGCCTAGAGAGCTTCAAACGCTCCTTCTACCTGCCAGTGGGACCCAGGCTAATGCCAAGCGCAGATGACTATGATGGAACAAGTGAGGGAGACTCTGAATCTGAAAGTGAAGATGACCTGAGTGAGAACTCAGACTCTCCCTGGCTTCTGAGCAATTTGGTCAACAGGATGATTTCAGAGGGCTCCTACCCTATCAGCTGTCCTGAGGAGTGTTTCAAGAGGAAGGTGTCTGTGTCTGATACCATCTCACCATCCTCAGACATTGGAGATGGAGATGGCTTCAATGATGAGGACCAAGAGAAGAAAGCAGGAATGGATGGATCACAGGAAAGAGGCACAGAACGAGAAGAAGTGAGACGTATTAACATGCAGTCTTCAAAAGGAGGAGCAGTGATAAATTCCCATCTCTACATGAGCAATCCCACTGGTGACACCATAGCCCCACTGATTTTAACAGTGTTCTGCAAACGGCTCTTTACATACCACTAAAGACTGTGACAAGAACTTTGTAGACAAACCGTCTAAGAATACCATGAGACAAGAGGATGATCCGGAACCCAATAATGACTTGATGATGCTGGAAGGGAGGAAGATTCGACTCACCCAGCCTTAATGAGAGCGTGATCAGTGACAAGGATGAAGGACGAGAAATGGAGTCCAAGCCAACAAGTCGTTCCTCAGCCTCCCTTGAGCGTATCACAGAGGTCAAACACAGCTTGACACTTGACATACCCAGTGCTCAGACTAACCGCTGCTTCAGCCTCACTTATTCCACAGACAATGATGAAGAAGAAGATGATGGGGACTCTTATCCATACCTGGGTGGCTTAAGGAAGCAGTCCTATAGGGGTAGTGACTTAGAGCTGGACAGTTCACCACCCATTGATTCCAGCGTGCAAAATCATCCCTTACCTGATCATGACCTCCCACTGTGTGAGAAAGACCTGGCTCTGAGGCAGTCAAGCGAAGATGATGGACTGGCCTATGACTCCATGAAGTATACACTAGTGGTGGATGAGAATACTACACTGGAACTGGTCAGCCTTAAAAGGTATACATTGACAATATGTTTGAAAGCCAATAAATTGAGTGTGTATCAGTGTTTACATTTTTGGCTATGAAGTTAGCACCATTTCCCTTACTGTGCACCTTATATTAACACAAAAATTATTATAAAGCCTTAAATTAGGATTCAACTTTCTTGTCCTCTCAGGTGCACTTCCGTTCTGAGTGATGACAGTGAGCTCTCAACTCTTTGTGATGAGGAGCCTTTGGGGACTGGTGACGTGGACTATGGTCACGAGGATGAGGAAGTGAGGCCAGAGCTTCTGAGCTCTTCTGAGGACTCTTCTCCTGAAGCTGACCTCCCGTTCTCCAAGAAGTTTCTCAATGTGTTTGTTAACAGCACCTCCCGCTCCTCCAGTAAATCACATGCAATTCTAGTCTCTTCAGTATTTTGTGAAATATTTGTTCTTATCACTTGCCAAGAGGTAGAAGAGAGTATTGAGGCTGCTTTAAAATATTTCCCCCAAATATGAGATGATACTCTGGTGGCCGTTAGTTTACATTAAGGATCATAAATGAGGGGAAATAGTTGGCCTGGCTCTGCCCAAGAAGTTAAAAAACGGACTCCTGCAGCATTATTTCTAAAATTATCCACTCTGAGTCTGCCCTTAGAATGAATACTGCATTAGGGTTCAACTCATCACTGTCAAAATGATATATTAAGATGTGATCTAAATATGGCATGGTGCCCACACATGACTGATGGGAGGGCTCTACCAGAACACCATCAGTCAGGGCTCTTGCTTCAAGATTTATATCTCTAATAAAGGGTGATTTGCATAATAAAAAAGCTCATTATAACAGCCCCCATTCTCATTTCATTTTTGATATAATCCATTAGCCTTCATTTAGATCTCACCTTACAGATTTGCATAATAAATGTTCCTCAACAAACAACAGGTTAAAGGAAAAAAATTTTTTTTTTTAAATGACAGTTCTTTCAGTATTTTCTTTTTTTTTTCAAGAGGTTTGTTATTATGGAAGATCTAAGTCATGTCTGTCTCTCATGTAGGCACAGAATCCTTTGGACTTTTCTCCTGTACCATCAATGGAGAAGAGAGGGACCAGACACACAGGGCAGTCTACAGGTAGAACAACCTCCTGTGCACTGTGACATGATTTAAGCAAAGCAAAGCACTGAGAAATGAAATGAAATTGAAGTTTACAATTTTCTAATTATCATTTTTTGTTGTTTGTTTGGGGTGAAAAGCCTTTGTATTGGTAAACAAAACAATATTCATTTGTGCCATTGTTGTTTCACACGCTGTAGGGGTCATGTAGCAGTAGTGCATCACTAATTATGTTAGGGAAGGAGATAGATCAGACACCACCTGCGTGATCTCTTTGCCACACACAAAGACAGAGAAGAGAAGAGAAAAAGCAAACAGTTCCTTTAAAAAAAAACAAAAAAACAACTATAAACTACATTCAGAATATCCCCATATTAAAAGCTCTTTGTCCTTGGCTACCCACCTTTTTTTGCAAGCTGTTTCTATCACTCCTACCAGGAGTGACCCAAAACCCATAAAAGATCAAAATAAGTCAAGTGTATAGGAGCAGGGATATCATGTAAAGAAAACATCCTTTTGTGAGAGAGAATCTGTATTTTCCTTGACTTCTCTGCTGCCCTCTGCAGGTTCATTCCCAGACATGCAGATGAGCTGGAGCTTGATGTGGATGATCCCTTATATGTGGAGGAAGAAGAGGATGACTACTGGTACAGAGGCTATAACATGCGTACAGGGGAAAGGGGGATCTTCCCTGCCTTCTATGCTCATGAGGTTATAGGCCAATCCAAAGAGCTGCAGGGTGAGTGCAAGAATACATCCACTTGTTTTGCTTTGTTATTTGAAACTTCAGAACAATCAGATTTTTTATACACATTGCACCCTGTAGGAATGAAAAGGAATCCAGCATGGATCGAGACTTTCAGTGTACAGTTTTTGGGGTCTGTTGAGGTACCTTATCACCAAGGAAACGGCATTCTCTGTGCCGCCATGCAGAAGGCAAGAAAACCCACACACACACACACACACACACACACACACACACACACACACACACACACACAAAGACACTTTTATGCAGTGTTTAGTATGTCCAAGATACAAATACATTTTCTCTCTCTGTTAGATTGCAATATCAAGGAAACGGACAGTACATGTGCGACCTCCCTCTCTATGTGAGCTGGAGATTAGCTTGCAAGGAGTCAAACTGATTATGAGCCTCGAGGATGAATATGACACCCTTGATGAGGTATAGACAAATAAATATAAATTATATGATTCTCCAAGTAATCAGTTGTCCCTTTGGATTGGGATAATGACGCACTGATTCATCATCTTCTTTTCTGTCTGTGTGTCTCTTTCTGTATTTAGTATGACAGATGTAGTCACTTTTTCCAGATGAAGAACATCTCTTTCTGTGGATGCCATCCGAGGAACAATTGGTAATCAAATATACCCATCTTCTGCCCTTCCAGCGTACAGTGTAACAGCTGACTGATTGCATCACATGCTTTTGTTCTCTCTGCAGCTACTTTGGCTTCATCACTAAGCACCCAATGCTGAACAGATTTGCTTGCCATGTGTTTGTGTCCCAGGAGTCCATGCGACCTGTAGCAGAATGTGTCGGGTATGTCCAATTTCACATCAACTGAGGGTCGTAACTGCCAATATTAAAATAAAGGGAGTGGAAAAAAACAAACCAAATATATAGAGATAGATAAAGAAATAAATGAATTGGACAGTAAGTCAGTAGAAAATAATTTTAAAGAACTGCAAAAGCAAACCTGATTTTGGCAGTGTCAATCCTCTGTAAGAGATAGTATTCACTTTGGCTTTTTGTTTTTGTATTTCTGTGTGTTTACTACAGTAGAAGCCATAGTACCTAATTAGACATATTTAAATAATAAAACAGTCACTATTCAGCTATTATTTACAGCTGCATTATCTTTGAATTGCTCAATGATGGTTTATTGCTGGAATCTGATCACAAAATCTGGATGAAACTGCATTTTCATTACATATCTCCAGGTTTATTTTGCACACTAGCCATATGTGTGTATACTTGTGTACGGTTAAATGGCTGCAGAATTAATCATGTATTATTCAGCCATATTGCGCTTGAATAATTAAAGATGCACATTAGCTCACTCTCAGAGCAGGCAGCTGAGTATAGAATGAAAGAAATGCTTCATCTATCAGCTCCTTGTCATACTCGTGCCATCAACGCAACCAGAACTTTGGAAAAACAACTTCTGTTTTTGTTTACATCACAAAAACATTTCTTGAGAAACACAGAACACGTGTGCAAAACTGAATCCAATAATAATCTAATACTATCTCACAGGTAAATCTTAAGCTCTCATATGTCTGTATTTTCTGTAGGCGAGCCTTCCAGGAATACTACCAAGAACATCTGGAGTACGCCTGCCCTACTGAGGACATCTACCTGGAGTGAGAAATGTTGCCATGCCAACTTTCCTTCTCCACAGCTTGTGTATGTTCATCAGGTTTGCCACCAGAGGGCGCTGTCAGTGGGGATTTTTTTTTTCACTCCATTGTAAAATACTCTTGTGTCCCTCGAAAACTGGGATCTTCATTCCTACAGTATGCTAGACATTTGACTGATTTCATTCATTCCTTTCTTTTGGTTTATTTCCATGATCTCGATGGATTGATTGCCTGTTTCTTTTATCTTTTTCTATGATATAAAACTTAAGATGCTGAGCACCTGTTTATTTAAAGATTCCTCTTTTGAGATGAAAACAGTGTACCTACTACTGCTGTATCACTTTTCAATGCATGGCTAGTAGGATTACTGCACACAGACACACCAAGAAATACAAATATCCAAGTGAATGGCAAGCAGCTCAACAATCAGTATGGAAATGGTGTGGAATCAAGACGTCAGCATTTGACTTAACTGTATATATGTTTTTGTTCAATACTGACAAACAGCTCATTTAATTTCTACTGATAGTGGAACAAAGTAGAGCGAGAGTACAGCGAGCAGTCCTTGGTCCAAGCTTACCCCTGTGTTGTGTACAAATCGTAGTGTGTTGTAAATATATGTATAGAGAGTAGACGTACAGGCGCCTCATTCAGACTAATTAAGAAATGCAGTTGAGACTGATGGTGGGAATTTTGTTCTTGCTTTTGATGTATCACTCTGACTGGAGTAACGGGAGTTTTAAGAGAGTTTAGATGCGTTGACTTCAGATGAACTTTGAATGTCATTAGCTCTGCAGATATGTTCATTTCAGGTTAGGGGCAGTAATTTGAATGACAGAACAATTTTACTTTCCTTCTGTTCTCAAAGTTGCACTGCTCGTAGAATTTCAATAGGAAATCATCCAGCTGTTACAGTTGAAAAATCTTAGATCAGTGTATGCTTTATATGGCGGATGCTACTTTTAAGTGAAAGCTAAAGTCCCCTGAAAAGCCATATTCTCACATCTGACTGTTTAACTCTGGCATTCAGTGCTGTCCTGATCTCCATTTACTTTTGACTTGGTAGTTTCAACGAGGGAAAAGGAATGACTAGATCGACCGGTAGCTGAGTGTCCTGCTAATTCATGGTATCCCAGTGGAATCAAGCCTTTAAAAAGTCAGAATTTACAGTTCTGTTAATGGTTGGGCATTGGTCTAATTTTTAAGTATGGTGAATAATACAGAAAGCCACGTTCTCACATTTAATTATGACTTCATTTACCCGTTACACAATAACCTACTCGGAGGTTGTCGTATCAAACCATGGCTTGCAGTCTAGCACCTTATATAGGGTATCTGAAGCCCACCTCGCTTAATCATTCCCATTGTTCTCTCAGACACTGTTTAGCATCTTGTTGTGCTGCTTTCAGTCACAGTCCACTAGAACACACGTGATTTGCAGGATTTCAGTGTTAAAAGTTCACTGAAAGTTGACATGGCAGGAGAAAGGGTATTATCTACATATGTATCGCTGTCAGTTAGATCGTGTATATACAATAGCAAATCTATGATAGTGCTGTGTCCTTTATGTTGAGTATGTTATTAAAATGAATATGTACATTAATTAAAAATAAATTTAAAAAAGATCACGAGCAGAATAAAAACCCCTGAAAGAAAAACACATAGATATCTGTGATCTGCAATAATTTTATTTCAGTGTCTTATGTTTCAACACACGGTGTTATCTCAGTCTTTGTCACACAACTGGCATTTGGGTTCCTGAAGACTCCGTGACCCTCTACAGACAGGCTTCAGCGGCACATTAAGGGCACATTTATGAGATGTGACATCACTAGTGTATGACACACCACCAAACTACTGACCAATCTGCTGTTAGAGCTGAATAGTGACTCAGTCAGCTGCCACTGGAAAACTATTATTGTGTCTTGCCGATTATAGTAATTGCCTTTGAGCTCCAACAGTGTGACCCATCTCTGATCTGTATTTACTTGCCTCTGATTCTGTTTTTCTATCGTTACAGCCTAGTTAAAATACTTCTTTTCACACAGCTACACAAGAACACCCTCTGAAGATCTAGTCCTATATAGCCGCTGAGAAGTACTTTAAACCAACTTTTGACTTTATTACTTTAACGAGATTCTTCACTGTATACCTAGAGCAAAACAGTATGTGACAGAACATATCTTATCTTGTATCTTTAAAAACAAGGACTTGTAAAGTTCATGGGAAAACAAAGAAAAAAAAATCATTCGCCTTGTCATGGGTTTGGTCTTAAAAATAAAATATATGCTTGATGTCTGAACCTTTATAGTTGTCCTCATTGTTTAGTTAATTCCTGATTGTGTGAGTGAAAAAGGCTGCAAAACATTTTCAAGGTGGAACTCAGATTAGAAATCAAATCATAAAACAGTAGTCAAACAATAGAAAATCACCTCACTGAGGAAGCACATTGTCTGCATATTCCTCTTCAGTATGAACAGTAATTAAAGCTTGACTGTCCACAAGAAAGCAGCAATGTAGTCCAACCATTCCTTCCATTGTCTTCATTATAAGCTGCAACAGTTTGTCCCATCAACAATGACAGCAACTAGGTTTGGGGCTACACTGAGGGCTGCAGCAAGGCTCGAGGTTGGGGTCTGTTCCTTTTGATATCTGGCTCTCTCCAAACACCATGGAGGCTTCAAACTGCTCCTTAGCTTTCTTGATCTGCTGCAGCACAGCTTGGATGGCTGGTGTATCTACTTGCAGAGGGTAGTTCTCAGATGGGTCAGCCTCCAGATCAAATATCAGAGGGGGGTCATGGTCCTTGAGGACTGCGAAAGCTGGGCAGTCTTGGTCGGGAGTGGTACCACTGTGAGTAGCACCTGATGTGAACATGAACAAGCTGGATTCAAGACCAACTCAAGCTTGACAGTGTGAACATGCTATAGTCAGGATATAAGACCAAGTACCTCGTGTATAGAAGTGGGCCTTGTACTTCCCCAGCCTTAGAGCAAACAGGCCATATTTTTCACTGGGATCTATAGGGTAGAATATCATTGTCTCTCTTTTACTCTGCAAAACAAGGAGATAAAAGCTATAGATGAGCTTGGTTTTTACATTATTTCAGTCTTTGCACAAATTTAAATACAATACTCCTACCTTTCCTTGTTTAACAAGAATTTCTGTGATGTCGACCCCATCCAGCATCACCTGCGGTAGTTTAGCTCCTGCCAGGTGCGCCAGTGTGGGGAGGATATCTAGAGTACTGGTCATCTCATGAGTAACACCTTGAAAAGATTCATTCAGAACAAAGGAGCAACAATCACTAAAAAGCTACGTGTAAATAGTTATTCATTTCATTATAGTATACTTTCATGCTGAAAAAAAAGAGAGAGCAGCTAATGTCTGGAATAAACAATCAAACAATGTTTTCACATTAGGTTTATAAAAATTATAGAAAGTTAAAAAACAACCCAAACTTTTTTACTTTTCAATGTAACTCTGACATGCTTGTATGTACAGTCACCAAGCAAGTACTAAGATAGAACCCCCTTTTGCCTTCAGAACTACATACATTTTTTTGCATAGATTTAACAAAGTGCTGGAAACATTCCTCAGAGATTTTGATCACAGGGAGGCTATGACAGTAAAACGATGCTCAGCTGGTACTAAGGTGCCCAAAATGTGCCAAGAAAATATCTCCCACACTATTACACCACCACCATGGATCCATGATATGTGAATGGATCCGTGACTCTTGCCTTCCTATTAGCTCGAAGCTATCTGGCCATGCTCCTCTGACATCAACAAGTCATTTTTACTCGGAGAACCGCTGCTCACTTGATATTTTCTGTTTTTCAGACGATTCTCTGCAAACCCTACATATGGTTGTGTGTGATCAGCAGTTTCTGAAATACTCAGACCAGGCTGTCTGACACTAACAACCATGCCATGTTCAAAATCACTTAAATCAACTTTGTTCCCCCCATTCTGATGTTTGGTTTGAACTTCAGCAGGTTGACTTGACCATGACTACACCATTAACAAACTATTACATTTTTTACAATCAGACTCAGTTGGTTTCAGAACTGGCTTAAGAAGAACTTAATAATATGCTTTAGAATATGGTCAGCAGTAAATTTTAGTATGAGACATATAAACTTTCTGAAAACTAAATGTACCCAAAACGAGTTCTGTGTCGTAAGATTTAAGGTTGGTCAACATTTTTTGTGTTTGAGAGCATAATCTACTTTTCACTTTTTGCATACTACTAAAATGTCCTGACCTGGCTTGATGGTCCCTCGCCAGTATGCAATGGCTGGTTCTCTCATGCCTCCCTCGTATGTGGTACCTTTGCCACATTTCAGAAGACCAGAGTTCCCACCATGGGACCTACGCATCAGTTCAGGCCTATATGCAGAGACAGAAAACACACACTAATAAAACACAATAAATGCAATATCAGGGCAAAGATGTCTAGAAACTTGACCACTGAAAAGATGAAAAATAAAATTTTCCTGGCAGGTGGTCAAATGTCAGCATGAAGAATTAAACTCAAAAACCCTGTAAACTCGAATTGCATTTCTCTTCATTGTGGCCTTTAAGCTATTGAATGGAATATCGAATTGGCATAATTGTACATAAAGTACATAGGTTTAGCCACAAATATGATAATAAGCTGAAAACCAACCCGTTGTCAGATGTAAAGAAGACCAATGTGTTGTTGATCACTCCCATCTTCTCCAGAGTTGTCAGCAGGTTGCCTACAGTGTTGTCGAACTCCAGCAGGGAATCTCCGAATGGACCCCTTGAAGAGCGTCCAGCTGCCCCTGGACCTGCATACTGGGGGTAGTGGGTGTGCTGAAGGAATAAGAAAAAAGTGATCATTGAGTTAACAGAATCTCTCTGCAGAGGACTAGAAAAAAATGTGAATTTTCTCACTTTTAAATATTTACCAATTTGAAAACACATTTTTAGGCATCTAAAGAGTTGACTGACCATGTGAAAGCTCTGATCCTGCATTCGCTGTAAACTTTATTTTGCACACTTTAATTCATGTATTATATCACAGACTATTGTTGTTTCTCACATGTGATGGATAGTAGAGGAAGAATGGTTGTTTTTTCTGCGCTGATGTGGTAATGAAGTTTGTTGCAAAGTCACTGTAAGCCCTCTCCAGATCCAAGAAGTTGACTGGTTGTTGCTTGATAACCTCGTTGTGCATTAGTGGGACAGTTACCGTGCCAATGTCACATGTTCCAAAACACTTAATATCTGGAGGGAAGCAAGTCAGATTCCAACATGGACCCTGGAGAAGAAACAAGATACAAAAATGAACAGACAGTAATACAAATAGTTAGAAATAATAACAATAATAAATTCATGAAGCAACTTTAACTAGCACAGATTACAAACACACTTACCATATCATGGGAGTATGGGATCCCCAGGTACTGGTCAAACCCCTGTTTGGTTGGAAGAAACATCCCATTGGGCCCAAACCCTAAATGCCACTTTCCGATGACAGCCGTGGCATAGCCCAGTGGCTTCAAGACTTCAGCAATGGTGGTCTCATTCAGAGGAAGACCACCTACAGATCCGGGGTACAAAACACCTGGGTAGATGCCTGAGCGGGTCTGATAGCGACCTGTCAATAGTGATGCCCTTCAAAGTAATTGACAAGACAGTTAATTAAGAGAGCAGTGGAAAAGATAGAGAAGTCATTTCAAACACTCTTATTTCACTTAGGAAGACGGCCTGAATGACATCACTGCATCAAATCAACTAACAATGTGGAAGAAGGATAGAAAGCTGTAGGACATGTAGAGAAGATTTCATCACTTTGGTTGCACATTGACTTAAAAGTTTGAGGACAACCAATTAAATTTTATATACTTCATGAATCCAACAAAGCTAGAAATCAAAAATAAAAATAAAATGTTTACTTTACTTGAGAACCTTTATCCTGTACAAACCTCCCACTTCAACCCACCATTACATTTCTCCCACCCTGCTCCCCCCGTACCCCCCATATCTTTTCATGTGTTCTACTTTTCAAACTTAAATTTGTCAGCAATTTCCCAATCCAGTTCCTCTGTTCTTTCCTCCCCATCTAAACCTTTTCCTATTATTCAGCAGTCTAGCTTTTCTTTGTAATTGCAAAAAAGATGCCATTTAATGAAACTGCTAGCTGAAACTATAAACTCAGATGTTCTTTTCCTCCTGTCCAAGTGTTCTCTGTCCCATGTCTGTGTTATTTTGTCTGTCATAAACATTTCCTCTTATTGGCCAGTTTCAGCCTTTTTGTTTTCTTTTCCTCTTGCTCAGTTCCTCCTAGGTCCTCCCACTTCTCCGTTGATTTATTTTTATTTTTTATCTATTCACATTTTTATTCGCATTTTTTGTACGCCTGCCTTTAAAATAATCATATAATAATGAGTCAATTAATCATTTATTGTCATTTACAACATTAACTAATAATTTATCGGCTTTTAAAAAGGGATTTTTAATGGAACACTTTCAGCGGTAGTGCACGGTATTTCATGGTTGCTTCCATTATTTTAAAATAAGCGATTGCTGTGTATATTATTCATTAATATTTGTTTGTTGGGCTGAGACTTGGATTTATTTATGTTTTATTCACCCACGGACACATTCAGTACTGATTACAGACATAGATACCTGGACGGGCTGCAGACGGGGCTGGTGCAGTAAAAATCAGTAAAGCGGAGACCTTCTGCTGCCAGGCGATCCAGGTTGGGAGTAAGTGAACTGGGATGTCCGTAACAGCCCAAGTCCCCGAAACCCAAATCATCAGCGAAGAGGAGGACGAAATTCGGCGGTGAAGAAGAGCAAGTGCACAAAACAAAAACAATGAAAAAGGCGAAGCGGCTGTAATCCATCTTGTTCCGCCTTCTATAAGCGAACTTATAGCGGCCACCTCCATAAACAAAAAACAAAATAAAACGTCACGTGCCGATGTACGGAAACCGTCGCGCGCCGTTTACGTCACGGAATGCTGGGAAATGTAGTATTCCATATCATATTGGACTACACATTGCACTTAAACTAATTTCCTCTTCTAGTTGCGCGGAAAATCTGTTTATACTAACAAAACATCGGCTGACTATAGACTGTTTGGGAACAATGTCTGTAAATTAAAAGCACAAAAATAAAATGAAATCAGGTGTTTAACGAAATTTACAAATTAAATTAGACAATCCTTATCCTTCAGATGCAGCATTTTGTTTTCAAAGGGGACGACAGACACAAACCATATAAGTTAATAAGCATTTAAACAAAACCCTATATATATATATATATATATATATATATATATATATATATATATATATATATATATATATATATATATATATATATATATATATATATATATATATATATAAAAATCACAATATCCATTAACATAAACAGCCAAATGGCACAAAACAACTACCATACTGTATAACATTAACCATCACAGAGACATTTATTAAGAAAGGAAATTAAGCACTTTACTGGTTACAGCTGCTCATCTCTTATGTTTTGTCTGCCCTTTGACTAAAGTTCCTAACCTGAGCGCCCGCGGTCAAGTTACCACCCTTGGCTTCTGCCACTGATTCGACTTGACACAATGTCAATTAAGCAAAAGAGAGGAGAAATAAATCACTGGTGAATCGCTGCAGAAGCTATCAGTATGAGCAGAAATGGATGTCACAGCTGATTTTGTGACATAAAGAGAGTACCAGGAGCTATTTATTTATGTATTCTCAGAGACATGGTTCAGTGAGGTGGACAAGAAAACAAAAGGATGATTCTACCTGCATTTAAATAAGCTGACATTGTATGAGAAGAAAAAGGCCATGACATGAACTCATTGACTACATACTGTACCCAATAGACAACTACATTTTAATTTAAGGTTTGATAAAGTCTGGGGTTAGGTAAGTATTGTTTGAGCAAGTCATTGTAATGTCCTCTAAAGTCCTCATACATGATATATCAGTTAGCTTGCATGCTGTCCAGCCAGTATCGCTGTTTAGCTTTAGGGAAATCGATACTTTTGATTTATCATTCACTTTCACATCTCTCTGCAGTACTGACCTACATTCAGCAGCAATTTTGCATGTGTTTGTAAGAGAGAGGTTAAGGATGGGAGGGAGGCAAAAGAGCCCTAATTAGAAATGGAGTTGTATCATCTGTTTCCTTGTTCTTTGCTCTTAGTTTTCGATAACTAGTATTTTCTCAATGCCATGACACATGCAGCAACCCACAGTGATTAGTTATTCATACAGACTGCATGTGTATGTGTTTGCGTTCATGTCTACATGTGTATAGTACATGACCCACTGAACTAAACAGAAGACAGCTACCAGAATCAAACACAAATGCACATATGCACACAGAAGCTAAGGAGGAAGGAAGCTGTTCTGTGATGGAAACACAAGAAAACAGCAGTCACTGAGAGATTTGAAAAAGTACCTTACTGCAGCAGCTCCCTTCATCTAATCTTCTCAAACACAGAACACTTGAAAGCTCTGTGCAAGGAAGAGCAACCCTGGAAGGGAGGCATTGATGCTCCTGCATTTCCTTAGAATGTGTTCATTTTAAATTTAAGCCCCCCCCCCCAAAAAAAAGAAAAAAGAAAAAAAAAGAAAAAAAACAGTCAAGGAATCACACTCTGCTAAGCTAAACAATGAGTCAGTCATTAGTCCGGTGAGCTCTAATGGAGCACCTATAGCAGCCATCACTAGGAGCAAATATTCAGTAATGACTGCCACTACTAATAATAAATTTGAGGGTGTTTTCCAGACCCATCTAATGGTTTTGCATGAGTCATAGAGAAGAAGCAGGGAGCCACTGTGGATAAATGATGATCTGTGTGTTGCATAGACCTGCCTGCACTGTATTTCAGTAAAACATGACTGCGCTGACCTTTTATTGCTAGTAAATGAAAACTGTTGTCAGTGACAAACACAGAGTAGAGCAAGTAGCTTGAAGCAGCTGAGGCTGCAAAAAGATCTTTGTGTGAGTGTGTGTGTGTGTGTGTCCCTACATCAGCTAAGCATCAGTTGCCATGCATGTTGTGTGGGTCTGTTTCCACAGCATGCTGCATTGTTTGGGATTGAAATTTCAGCATCTTTATATAAAATGGGTTGTCCCGCAAGAAAAACACATCAGAATTAATGTCCCATAACAGTGTGTGTGTGTGTGTGTGTGTGTGTGTGTGTGTGTTTGTGTTGCTTTGGAACTTCTGCTTTTACAGCCTGTGGGAACGGCATGTGTGTTCTTGCACATGCTTTTGTAAAAGGGGGGCATGTGTATATGATGCAAGCTCTTCAGGTGAATGGAGGTGTGATACAAAACAGCCCTGCAGAGCTCATGGAGAAAATGAATCCCAACATCCACTGTTATCCCACAGGACAGAAACAAGAGAGAGGAACCAGCTTCATGCCTCCAGGGTGATCCTATCCCTACACCTCTTCAAACTCTCTCCCCATCTCTTTCTCTTCTTAAGAATCAGAAAACTCTTACAGTTTTCTGGATGTTATCCAGTTTATTTGACTCTTCAAGAGGCACAGCAGGTATTAAGTGGGATTTGAACCAACACTAAAATAGGTTTTGTGAAAAACTGCTTTCATTTTCACCTTGCTCATTGTCATTTCACACAATATTAATGGTATGAGGCTGCAAGATAAACTGTGAAGGACTGTGGAACAGTGTTTCTGTGTAAGCAGCCTGAGTAAATCAGTGGCACAAGGTGCAGATAAAGTGTTTTAACACCAGTGGGCACCATCAGATCACACATTCCCTTATTTCCTCAAACACTGAACACTGATCATGAGGGAGCAAAGAAGATTTTCTCTATTAGTTCTTCACACAGTCTCTGATAAATCTGATTGACTGAGCAATAACAGGGAGGCAATATGTATCTGTAGCACATGTTAAATTGCAGACAGACAGACAGAGACGGACAGACGGGCAGGCAGATAGATAGATAGATAGATAGATAGATAGATAGATAGATAGATAGATAGATAGATAGATAGATAGATAGATAGATAGATAGGAAACTGTGAAGACAAATTGGTTGATATTTCAGCACCATGGACAGCTCCTAATACTTTGATTTAGCTTCACTCTGACAGCAAAACATCTAGAAATGAGCTTGCCTTCTATTATCTTGTCATCATGCAAATACATTTGGAGCGGCATAAATTGGAACATCTTTGAAGTTGCTCCTGAGAGAAGATATAGTGATAGTGATGAATAAGGGTTTGTGGTAAATAACCCAGAATTGTTTCATATTATTTGGTTTTCATTATGACATTAAGGCACACACACTGTGTTATTGTGATAAAAGATAGTTATTTGAGATATTGTCAGAGTAATATTAGAAAATTATGCTTTTTTTTGTAGCTCGAATAGCAGGAGTACTACAAAGGCGAGGCAGTTGTGTGAGCCTATTTTGTAACAATCTACTGTGTGAGTGGGGATGCAAACAGTGCTTTCGATGATAAAAAAAAAAAGTCATTGTTATTCCGGCTTGTGAGCTGAGGGAGCAGTGACAGAAAACATCCTGGCAAATAAACAGAGGTTCATTGGTACAATAGAGGTTGGAACAGTGCACAGAATTATGCAATGAAATCTAACAGGCCTCCATGGAGCAACATGAGCTGAAGAACTCATAAATGTTTGAGGACCTGCTGGGGAAATATGTGCACGCCTTTGTCGACGTGCTCAGGTCACATGCTGAAGGTCTCATTGTAATAAACACAGAGAAAATGTTTTCCTCTACTGGAAACTACTGGAATGACATTACAATCAAAAAAATGTTTCCATCACTTTTTCTTACTAGCACACACATTGACAGTCAGATATAAACTGCACCAACGACACCTGTCTGTCCCTGTGCTTACTAAAGAAACACTGCTGGTGGTAATCATGACCTGCCCTCAATTCCCTCCACAACTGCCTGGTAATATGATAAAGAAAGACAGTCTGATTGGCCCTTCATGCCCACTGCCTTTCTCCAACCACCCTCCGGCTGTCATCTGCTGCCATACTGCAAAGCTGCTTCCATGAGTGATTTATTCTTTTCCAGTCTGACTCCTGCATCACCCCTGCTCTCATCATGCAGACAAACAGACTTGAGAGATACAGAGAAATGGCTCAAGAGGACTGGGCCTTCACAGAGCGTGATAACATTCACTCAAAATGGAATTTCTGTTACATTTATTGGGATATGACATAGAAGATGCATACTAAGAGCTAAGCTGAAACAGCTGATTAATGTTTCATGAGATAAATACCAGAAATGTGTATGGTTGTTTAGCTTCCAGATCCTCTATCTACAGCTCCGCTCACCTTGAGATGTGTCTTTGCTCAACTTGTCCTCAGGGACAGAAAACGCTGTGCTTTGATTGTAAACATTCCTGTCTGAATTTATTATCATCTGCCAAGAGTGTATAATCACAAAGATCGCTTCCTCACGTCTGAATTTCCATATTCATGAAAATGCTGCTGTTGAAAGGGAATTGTAACTTCTCTCATTTTCCAGTTTGAATTGTGCATTGTCATCATTTGTAATTGTAACAGCTATAGCTAACCCTTCAAAGATGCAGCATTCTCCTTCCCCAGCTTTTTGTGACTGAGTAACACAGAGCACTGTTTGGATGTTTGATCCATTCTCATGTGCACACTTCCTTCCGTGTTTGAATGCATTCATGTATCATTCATCAAATATAAGAAAATGATGTCAAACACTGATAAATGCCAGCAGAATATATCTCTCAGTGGAAGATGTAAACAAGATTGTTAGGCCCTTCATTAGCAGCTTCACTGCTTTGCCAGGTTACAATATGTGACCAGATCACTCCTAATGACTGTGGAGCCACAAACAGTAATGAATGCAAAACGCATGAGCTGACTTAATGATTATTCTCCCATTTGAGAGTTTATCTTGATCAGCTGTCGGCAGATGTGGCTTCCTCCGCAGCTCATCCTGGGTACAGAGAATCTGATAAAGGTAAAAGCAGATAAAATGCAAATAAAGAAGTAAAGGACTTCAAATGTCTCGTTATTGTGCGGGAACTGCAGGCTGGAGACTTCTTAACACTCCTTCTTTACAGTTAATTAATGTTTTAACTGGCTACACTTTAGCAACCATTTTTATCTAGCATATACAATGTAAACAGAATATTTGTAATGGGTATGGCAATATCTGAAGTGATTTTAATGTATTTCTGAACAACTATAACTTTTCTTGTTACCTTTTCTCTTTTTCTGCATTTATAACTCCTGAAGAGCTTGAAAATGTAAATATATATATGGTATTTCACCACTTCTCTGTTTGACATCACCTCCACTTTCCCACACTGTCAAACTCAATGCTGACCTCATTTCTTCTCAGTCCAATCATCTTTTTGCCCGCCTTCCTTGAGCCAATCATTCTGCGCTCAGGGTGCTAAATATCACTGCTTACCTGTCATTCTCCCTTCCAGATTCATTCATGCAACCGGTCAAAGTGGTGCCATTTTGGTATCAGTACTTCTCAGCTGCATAATGAAGCTCTGGCTTCATTATGCAGTTTTGACTTTCTCTGGCTTTAACTATCATGAAGTGCCGTACTGCTCATGAATGTTACTTCCACTTCCAGTGCATTATTCACATGGAATTCATTTGGTGGGGAAGCTGGCAAGGGATGTAAATGAATTAACAAGTGAAGCAATACAAAGTGTCTAATTATAGTTTTGACTTTGAATTTGCATGGAAAGCTATTAGCTACCTCACTTTGAGGAGTGGATCTTTAAGGAGATAAATCTCATTCTCTGTCAAATGGGTATTTAAGCTATCAGCAGATCAGCTCCTACACCTGAGGTTGGTCTACAAGCAGATCTAGAGTTTTGAATCAATTACCACTTCAATGCCCACAAACCCAGATCCCATTTCTCTCTGTCACGCTCGATAAAAGCTATTCCCTGACTTTCAGCGTACATTGTCTGTCTCTCAGTGCTGGAACTGCTTTTCATTTGTTTCACAGATCTTTAAAGTGTTGCCCATTTCACATTTTGTGAACTGACTCAGATCTCAGGTCTGGAGTAAGACAACCCCTGCAGGTGTGGATGTCAGAGTTTAAATTTTGACTTTATCCCACACTGATCTCACTTTTTGTTTTTTTCTTTGAAGAAAATTTTCAGCCGTCAAACTGAGTTTCATTTTAATCACTCACCAATATCTCTTTGGGACTTTGAAGCTTAGCAGGAGCATTTTGGGTTGGTGCCCACTAACTACAAACCCATAGTCTCAGTGCTACACTGGTATTAATGTTTTTTTTCCCTACACTTTATGTAGATCATTCAAATATTTTGAAAACTATGTTTACGCATGCTGATGTTCAGCATTTAAACAGTGTTGTAACAAGGATGATATTTCACTGTATTTTTCAGGGAATACAGTGCACACATGCACAGATACACCAACATTGTGTTACTATTGGATACAGAGGCCAGTGCCATGTTTTCTTGAAATTAACAGTCTTGCATTGGTGAAACAGATAGACCTGTGTTCTTCATAAAAAAATAACCGTAGTTGAGTAATTAAAGTAAAATGCTATGCAAAAATGATCAAAGTTCAAAAACGGAGAGAAAAAACATTAAAAGAGGCTCATTGAATGTGTGATGAGATCATCTGTGTAGTGGTTTAAAGTAGATTTAGGACATACAATAAATAAATACTAAATGTTCATTAGTAATAATTAACAAATCCTGCACATTACAGTAGTGCTTGAATTAGTAACATTGTCATAAATAATTCACTGGAGTTGAACGAAATAATAAAGATGCACACATGTAAAAACATTTGTTTTATAAGGGTTGATGTCGCATTATCTTCTGTCTAAATGGACAGCACTTGACACTGCTCAGCTGAAATCAGCAGCAGCTTTCCTTGAAGGTGACTCTCATCAGATGTAGTCAGCATTGTTCCGTTTCAACCATGAATATGCAAATGATCCTTTTTGGCTCCATTTGAGATGAGATCAATTTGTACCTGAAGTGGATTGACTCTTGGACTTTTAAATACCCAGAAATCTCATTGACATGAGTGACAGCGGCTGCCCTTCTCAAGTGGAGAAGTGAGAAGAATATTTGGACAGTTGAGTAAGCATACGTGAATGTGTGAGTGTGCAAGACTCTGTGGGCTGTGTGTACGTAGCATATAATCGTACCAGTAAAGATCTCCTGCTGCACTTTGGGAACTTTGGGTGATTATCAAGGGTAAATCCTAATTCTTATCATTTAAATCTGACAAATTCCCAACCACAGAAATAGAATTTTATTATCTTCAAAGAGTAGAAAAGATGGTGCAGATCTTTATTGCTCACTGCAGGTAAACAATAGCTGGATCCCTTATGGGCTCACACTCACACATAGCACTCCTCAATTATTAATGCAGGTGTGGATTACCTCTGCAGAGAGGGAGAGTTTACACACAGGTAAAGAGTGAACTATTTTACTCCAACTGCCCCATTTCCAATTCCACTTTCATCTCCAGCAGACCCCCTCAGCCACATCATGCCCTCAGACTCCATAAGAGAACCTCTGAATTTATCTCAGCTCACAAACACACAATGGTAGCTAATGACTGGCTACTTGCTAAAAGGCTTGTCTCCTTCCTCTTATCAAAGTGGAGGTATTCAGACCCCCCACCTGTGTTTGGTCTGCCCTAGCCTAGCTCCTCGTGACTCAGTTAAGTCCATCTCCTTTTGAATGGTCAGGTATTGTTTCACTAACCAGGATCCTCTTACCTTGGACAACAAAGAGAGGCCATCATACCATCCTGACACACACACACACACACACACACACACACACACACACACACACACACACACACACACACACACACACACACACACACACACACACACAGAGGAACAGACAGGGGAGAGCAGTCCGAGAGCAGCAGTCACATTTTTCCCAAGCATCTGCCTGTAAAGCTGCAAGGAAATCACATTCTCTCCAGCTTTTCACAGGAGTACAGTGTCTTTTGTCACAGTGGTTGGAGTTTCACCACAAAATCATTCTACGCTTTTGTCCATGAGCAGTTCTGAAGTAAAGTTGTTGGTGGGACTCTGCTATTTGGGGCCATCTCTTCAGGTAAGACAGAACAAAACACAAATATGTAACTGTTTTTAGATTCTTATTACCAAATAATGCTGTTTACAATGATTAATAATCATTAACAGCAGAGTGACATTGTTTGCGGCAGCATAACAATACTGCACTTAATATGATGTATTTTTTAAATATGTAAATACATGACATTAAGATCAGACCAATTATAATCCTATTATTTAATTGAAATCCTAATTAATTCATTGGTTAGTTCATTTTTGCAGTTCCATCCCTTTCTAAATTTGCCCTTCATTTTTCCACCCTTGGTTCAAATATTACTTATGAGTTTTTTTTCTTCTTCTTTTTTCCTCTCCTTAAATCCCCAAAATGGGCCAAAAAGCTGTTGTTGTTTTACAGCACGCTAAAGCCTGTTGACACACTGGTATTCAGGAATAGAAATAAACTTAAATAATTATTATTCTGATTTAAAGTTTTTAATTTTACATTTTAGGAAACTAATAATCTTATTCAACTGTCTGAAGCAACAAGAGATCAGCAAAAATATTAAAATCCCAATACAAAAATGTTCATCTCACAAGACTCAGATATTCAAGTTACAAGTTCAATAAAGGAAGCAATGTGGTAATGATAACAACACGAGGAGAAAACAAAAATTCACGCAATATCCAAGTATTACTATTAAAGTAAGGACACAGAAAAGACGCAGCTTGAGGAGCTGGGTGAGAACCAGGATTTATTTGGAAAACCGATAGATAAGAAAGTTTTATAGACTGTCCCACTTCTTTTCCATATCATATTTCTCAAGATATTCTAGAAAGCAAGGACTCAAACTTCGAGGAAACTTAAAAGTAGGGTCTATTTAACTAATGTATTTCTTTTTAATTCCCCTTATTTCAGTAAATGCAATGGAACACTTGGATTTCTTTCACAGTTTGTATCATATTTGAGAAACAAGTTTTGAAGACTCTACATCTTAAACAAGATTAGTTATAAGCTAAAAACAAAAAAAGAACTATACAAACAGGTATTATAACTCTCGTCTGCGTGGATTGTCATTAAACTGCAGAAAGTGGAGGAAAATCGTTTCCTTGGCAGGATATACATTTCCCAGTTTTTAGTAAGTATTGGCAGGACTAACTATAATTGCACTTAAATCAGCATATAACAGAATTAAAGAACGTGGTGCTTTATTGAGCTGTAATTTCATGCATTTTATGATATTTTTACAGCTTGACAAAGACAGGTATTGTTTTATTTATCAACTTTATTTATTTTATATGGTTTATTTGAGGCATTATTTACCTTTATTTTGACAGGGACAGCAATAGAGAAAAGAACACTGGGTGTGGATTCTGGGAAATTTTGTGTAGAGATTTTACAACCTTTTGTGTCCCAACTGGTTCTAAGCAGAAATGAGCAGGTAGAAAATAAATGTGAAATAAGAGGTGAGAAAAGTAGAATTTGCTTGTTTTGTAGTTTCACATATGTCCTAAATAGCTATAAATAATATTTAGAAAACTTAATGCAGACACAATAAAGAGCGGAACTGCAGAAATGTGCAATAAATTGAAATTAAACTCAGGCAGTTAGGTGATTCAGGCTTTCCAGAGCTAAACAGTCTGTGGTAAACAGACTTTGTTGACATACATTAAAAGAGTGAGTGGGTCTTTAATGCATCCTCTCCTGATTGCCCTGATAAACATGCTCTCTGTACATCTTTTCTTCTTTCACCACTGCTGCCCCCGAGGCTCCCCCTCACCTTCTCAACCCCTCCATCTGTTTCAATTAGTTGGAGTGCAGGGTGGAGCACAGAGGTCGATCACACAGGCACAAGGCTGCAGGTGCACCTACAGTATAACACACAGATGTCACTCTGTGCCTATTGGGGGGAACATTGTCACAAATGAGAGCATGAGGATGTTATTTCTAGAACAGAGCTGCAAAATGTAGGTTTTGGAGATGCTGGAACCACTCAGGCACCTGGAGACAGGCACTGAGTGTCAAAGTAATATAGAACTACATGCTGGGATACAAACATGTACCCTTACCTTCTTATCTTCTTATCCCCCCTTTATCAAACTGTGTTTGTTGTTCTTTTATAATAAGATGGTAGTAAATGCGCCTCCCTGAATGAAGAGCAATATGCTGAGAGTAACTGAGGACCAATGCTCCAAAACAGTTTTTATTTTATTTTATTTTGTTTTATTTTTCTGGTGATTCAGCCTGGTTGTCCTTAACAGCATGTGCATCATTTTGATGCAGCTACCATTAACTAACTCAACAATGTGCAAAGACATTTGGTATGTATGATGCTTGTTTGCTTTCTTACCTTGAGTTTATATGAAGCTCAGGAGAGAACTAGCTTTCCTTAAGCTTAGCATGCAGGCTGGGAGACAGCAGGCCTCCCTGTTCAAAAAATAAATCCCCAGTATAATATATTCTCTTTCTTTTCTATTTATTTTCAGTACATTTCTTTGCAACAAGTGGAAAGATTTAGCAAGCTAGATGCTATTCACCACAGGAAGGATTTAATTTCTCTCCAAATGCTTGCACTGTTGGACAAAAGATGATCAGATAAACAAAGTGCTCCTGAGTCTGGGTTTTTTGTCAGTCATAAAGTAGAATAAATGGTTGTTTGAAAGAAGCAGTATGTGGTTGTGCTGTCTTTCTGTTTGTTCCCCATTCATCTATCTCCTAACAAAGTTTCTAGGCTGGTGCGCTCAAGCCCTAAAACATAATATGCACAGTAATGCTGTACAATTAAAACTTAATCTGGCACCACTTTCAGAAATTTGTCAAACTTAAGGCCAGAATTGAAATCTGAACAGTTTTATAATTATACTTTACAGGTCCAGATGTCTGCCTGTCTGTGTTCCTGCTTTCGCACAGAAACAACTGACTGAGTCATTTCGGGCCAAAATCCATCTCTCTGTTCTTTGCAAAAAGGCTCTCAGGGTGCTGGTGTAGTCATGAAGGTGATCAAAACCCTTTAGATCTGTACATCTCTGTACCCTGAAAATACCGCAAGTGTTGCCTCCTAAAGGCAGTCTTTAATCCACATGTTCCACCAGTGAAATAAAGCAGAGGACCTCTATGTTTGTGATAACCCTAATGAATGGCAGTCAGGTCAACCAATGGCACAGTAATATTGAGGGCCTTGAGGGGATGAGTGATAGAGGATGTGATACCAGCAGAAAAGAGGCCGATGCTCTTTTGACTTTTTGTCAGACACAGGGAGAAATGCTAATGACATTTTCCCTGAAGAACTGAAGAGATACAGACAGAGAAGAACTAATGACTCTATCTCTGTGGTCACTAGCAAGCCTGCGGACAGCTTGTTAAATCTCACAGCAGACCAACAAGATGTTATTCAGAATGCTTAGAGCCATCTGCACACAGAAAATGTCTGGCTGTTAAAAACAAATGCAAAAGTAACAAGATCCATGATAACAATACAAAAGAATTTAAAGGGGCCTCTCCAGTGCGTTTGCCCTGAAATATACAAGAAATACACAAGAACAAGACTGAACTATAGTTAAGTATAATTTCACTGTTAACAGTACAGTACTCTCATCATGGGCATGAATGTCATGGAAATTTGGGGCTTTTGATGATGATAAACTGTTCTTTTTTTGTACAGCATACATCCTTAATGGCATGAAATGAGCGAAACCTATACATACAGGCTCATAGATATACACACACTAACACAAACACACTTAAATCTCTTCATAAGGGGTGTATATATTACCAGCATAAAAAGGATTTGTTTGACAGCATTCACTGGATTGACCAATACTTGATGATATAAGAAGGAAAACTGTAGATTCACATGAGCTGGGAAGGTCTCTTGGAGACATTTCTGAACTGCAGATTCCAAGATCATCAATTCAAACATTTATACATTTGCAAGTTTTCTGGATGTGGTCTGGAAGAAGACCCAAACTTACCCCCAGATGAGAGGAAATTGGTTAGAATTGGAAAGCCCCAGGAACCACCAAGGCTCAAGTCTGCCATTAAATGGAAACTGCTGGAAAAACAGCATCACTGTCCACAGTGAAGCAAGTTTTATACATCACCGTGGACTGGAAGGGTGCAAAATCCTGTTCCAAAATTGACACTTTCACCTTCTGGAGAAACGATTTATGGTCAAACAAGACAAAGAGCTATTTGAGCTATCTGGCCAAATTACAAAAGATATGTTTGAAGGAGTAAAAGTGAGGCTTTCAAACCTGAGAACAGTGTACAAAGTGTCAAACATGGTGGTGATAGCATCATGCTCTGGGGCTGTTTTGCTGCCAGTGAAGAAGTCTACCTCCAAAATCTTCAGATTCTCTTCAAATCAACAGCTAGACAATTGAAACTGGAACATAACTGGTTGTTCCAACAGGACAATGATCACAAACACACATCAAAACTGCTTTTGGAATGGATAAAGCATGCTAACATATAGCTTCTGGAATGGCCTTCCCAAAACCCAGACCTTGACCTTATAGAAAATTTGTGGACTATGTTTAAAAGCCAGGTATGTGCCAGGAAACTAAGCAATTTAAATGAGCTCAAAAATAATAATTAAATATGTATGTGTATGTATGATTTTCACCTTTTGTGGATTGGAGAAAATCCAAAATAAATTTAAACCCAGTTCAGGATTTGAATTTTTTTTTTTTTTTTGACAGATGTCATACAATTCCATCCTGGAAAAAGAACAGTTCAAAGAAATCATTAAAAGCCCCAAATTACCATGTTATTCATGCCCATGATGAGGGTATGTAAACTTCTGTCCAACACTGTATATTTTACTTCCATCAGCTTCTCTGGGTTTAAAGGTTACACTGGAAAACTTGTCCACCAAATTATCCTCCAACCAGAACCTCGAAAGCTCATTACTTAACATTCAGCTTTCTGCTGTTTTGTATTCAACACCTTCATACACAGCATGTGCATGTAGAATGCTTATCCAGCCTTTGTTACCCCCTAAACTAATATCTGCTATCATCAATGGTCGGAGCCAGAGTAACCGGTTCAATTAGAGTCGCTTCCTATGAGACTCCTTCCACGATTAAGAAAATGATCATACCCTAGTGTGTGATACAAATCTGCAGGATGTCACACAAAGACAACAAAATAACACCATATTTAAAGTTATCAGAGGTTACCAATTTTAACAGAGAAATGACTCTTGGTGCAACTTATTTAAAGGTGCATGAATATTCCTCTGACTTGTGTTCAACTTCCGTCAGCATCCCTGCAACCAGTAGTTTGCATAATTTTATTGTATTCAGTTTAAAAGCAATTACATACTAAATAAAAGCAGATACATGTTGGAGAAGTATTGGATGAGTGAGCAATGTGACAAATTGATCTGCTCCGGAGAAGATTTTAGTACCATGAATAGCAGCAGTTATTGTCTCAGCTCAACAACAGGCAATTAGACTTTACAAAGAATAATTTCTCTCTCCATCTGACATGAAGTTTCTCTCTGTAGACATAATGCTTGGGGTAAGTTCTGTAGCTGCCTCTTATTCATCCCTTAATGACAGAGAGATGCTTGTAGGAGGAGCAAAGAATGAGTGACAGTTTGTCTCTAACAGCAACTGACTAGGATGAGATTAGCACTTTGGGGCAAGATTTACACTCATCTGTCACTTTTAGGCAACTTGTATCTGTCTCTGCTATATCTCCTTCAATTTTATTATTACAACATGGGGAGAGAAAGTACATAAAACAGAGAGAAGTCCATGAATTTTTGGTTCTTTAGTATCCGTGTGTGTACGTTTGTGTGTGTGTATTTGTGTGACGCCAGATTATTTTTTTTATAATGTTTTGGACAGTAAATGGGCAACAAGGTAGCTTATTGTACACTGCTCAAAAAAATTAAAGGAACACTTTGAAAACACATCAGATCTCAAAGGGAAAAAGAATTATGATGATATCTATACTGATATGGACGGGGTAGTGTGTTAGGAATGAAAGGATGCTTCACTGAGCTCCTGGACAGTCTGAGGTGCATCCTGGTGGTGTCGGATGGAGTGAAACATAATGTCCCAGAGACGTACTATTGGATTTAGGTCAGGCGAGTGCGGAGGCCAGTCAGTGGTATCAATTCCTTCACCCTCCACGAACTGCCTGCATACTATCACCACATGATACCAGGAGGAATCCAGGACTCACTGCACCAGTGTAGGGTTTGACAATGGGTCCAAGAATTTCATCCTGATGCCTAATGGCAGTCAGGGTGCCATTGCCTAGCCTGTAGAGGTCTGTAGAGGTCATGCTGAACAACGTTACGTTCAGATTAATGTTCTCCACGGCTTTTCCAGAGCCTTTCATGTCCGTCACATGTGCTCAGGGTGAACCTGCTCTCATCTGTTAAAAAAGGCATCAGTGGTGGACCTGCCAGTTCTGGTATTCTACTCAGTAGAGGACATCAAGTCCTCAGGCCACCCTCATGAAGTCTGTTTCTGATTGTTGGACTCTCCTCCATGCTCTTGAGACTGTGCTGGGAGACACAGCTAACCTTCTGGCAATGGTCCTTATTGATGTGCCATCCTGGAGGAGTTGGACTTCCTGTGCAACCTTTGTAGGGTCCTAATATTGCCTCATGCTACCAGTAGTGACACCGACCCTAGCTAAATGCAAAACTAGTGAAAAAACAGTCAGAAAAGATGAGGACCGAAAAATGTCAGTGACCTCCACCTGTAAAACCATTCCTGCTTTGGGAGTTGTCCCTTTGTTGCCCTCTAGTGCACCTGTTGTTAATTTCATTAACACCAAAGCAGCTGAAACTGATTAACGATCCCCTCTGCTACCTCACCAGATCAATATCCCAGAAGTTTAAGTGACTTGATGTCATATTCTGATTAAAAAGTATTGCTTTAAAAATTTTTTTGAGCAGTTGTTTATTTCAGTTGCATTTGTTTTCATAACAACTAGGTTTGCACTTAGATATTATCCAACAGCTGCGTTTTGTGATTCCTTTATTAATGATTTAATATTCAAACTAAAGAGTAGACAAATAGTAGCACATCATTATATAGTATATTTCTAGACAATGCCACTAAGCTCTGTTTAAGAAATACGCAGATCATTTACTGAAGTAAAAAAAAAGTCAAATCTGCTCCTACAAAAGAGCTTATGATAGTGGCTGCCAGCTAAATGCAGTAAGTGAAATATTTGCCACTTAAATTTATTTTATACCTGTGGTAGCTATGAATAGCTAAAAATGTGGAGCTCAAAACTTTACTTACATTCAAGTGAAAAAAATACATCTCATGAGCATTATTGCCTCTTCCCAACATATTGAAATACAGACTTTATTCTGTCTAAAACATCACCTACAGATAAAGTTATACTGTGCAGTCATTATATAACTTTATATTCTCAAAAGTATAAGATCACTTGCAAATTTTCATGCAATTCAAAAACAAATTTATCCATTTCACTAATAATTAAAATAAATTGGATGATTTTTAAATAATGATCTCTATTTTTATCAACAGCTGTCAGTTCTCTCCTGGTCTGGCTGCTTATCTGGGCTAATCATTTTAACCATTGATTAGTAGAAAACCCTTTTGCAATTGTATTGCACAGCTGAAAATCATTGTACTAATGAGGGAGCAAAAAAAGGAAGCAAGGTATTCTTTAGGTTGAGTTTAGTATCTGAAACATCAGTAATTATTTGTTTGTTCACAGGCTTAAAATGGCCAGAGAGAAAGAACTTTCTTTAGAGACCCATCAGTCTATTGTTGTGCTTGGAAAGGAAGGCTATTCGATGCAAGGAAACTTAAAATCGCTTACCATGCTGTTAACTACTCCCTTCAGAGAGCAGCGCAAACTGGCTCTAACAAGGACAGAAAAAGGAAAAGGAGTGGGAGACCCCAATGCACAAATGTGCAAGAAGACAAATATCTAAGAGTGTGTAGTTTAAGACAAAGATCCCTCACAGGTCATCAACAGCCAGCTGCACTAAATAGCACCTGTCAAACACCGGTGTCAGAATCAACAGTAAAGACATGACTTCAGGATTCTGGACTTCCTGTTGGAATTCCCAGAAAGAGCCATATCTCAGACTGGCCAATAAAAAGAGCACAGACATTGTACACTGAAGGACTGGAAGAAGGTGCTGTGGACAGATAGGTCAAAGTTTGAGGTTTTCAAAAACTAATTTTATGTGAGCTTCCATGGGAAACAAGCAAATTTCCAAGTGATCCCAAACTTTTGAGCCATAGTATATGTTCACAATTTTATTGAAATTTTAATAAAAATAAAATCAGTCACATTGAAAAAAGTGCTCTGCTAAATTTTTCTCAAGTTCACATCCATACAGAGGTTCTAGATGATTTCCCAATGATGAAAACCACATGGGGGAGTGACAGGTAAGTCCTGTGTTATTTAGACTGTTGGCAGGTAGGACCTGCTGTTCTCTTAAAATGTGTAATTTCCAAGACTCTCTTAGTTCTTCAGAAAAAAAAAACTTTGAGTCTGTCAAGGGATTTCAAATCATTTCCGAGCCTGACAAAATTCTACTGTAAGAACTGCTAACTGCTAAGAAGAAAAAAATACATGAAGTTATTACATTTGTTCTCATTGTGAGGATTTTTAATAATAATAATAATAATAATGCCTTAGACGATATATAGCGCTTTTCACGGTACTCAAAGCGCTTTACAATTCTGTGCACTATTCACTCACACCTCAATCATACTTGGTGGTGGTAAGCTACTAATGTAGCCACAGCTGCCCTGGGGCAGTCTAGCAGAAGCGTGGCTGCCAGTTTGTGCCTACGGCCCCTCCGACTACCACCAACCACATTCACACTTAGGCAATGTGGGTTAAGTGTCTTGCCCAGGGACACAATGACAGCACACGCTCAGATGGGGACTTGAACCCTGCGACCCTCTGGTTGCGAGGTGAGCACCTACCCACTGCCACCCCATCTTGATCTTCTCTCTTCATTTATTATGTAATATATCACATCATGCAAAGGTATTTAGATTCCTCTGTTTCTTTTGGTCCTTATAATGATATTCTTGGTTTATCTCTTAGTTTTACAGGGTCATGTAAGTACTGAGTGGTTAATTCATGAAGGTCACATCAGAGCCCCTTGACTTTGTTTGGAGGTGTTCAGTACCTGTGCTCCCTGTTCACCCCTCCTGCTGATGTGATCTTCACTCTAATGGACAGTGGTGACTTTGCCACCGGCTTTACTGTTTCTCTCATTTTCAGTGTCATTTTGTCTCATCATCTCTTTCACTTGTGTCTGCCCTCTATCCCTCCTTCTTCTAGGACTGATTCAACATTTAACATTGGCATGACCTTAAAAAAATGCTCTCCAGTAAAATACAACATGTTTGTTCTTTCCCTTCTCTAATATACATACATACACACACACACACACACACACACACACATATATATATATATATATATATATATATATATATATATATATATATATAAATGAAGCTAAAAAAAATCAAATAGAAAATACAAAAAATAAAAAGTTGCTCTACTGTTGAAAAATAAAGCATTAGGTGCCAATATGGCAAGTATATTATTGTGTTCAAGATGGAAAAACTAAAAGGCATAGCTTAGCCAAACCTAGAGACTGCATGTTTCTATATGGACAGAAAAATTATCCTCACCATATAGAGCTGTATAATTAATAACTAAGAATTTATATTTAATTATAAATGCCTTTGGAGAGACCAGCACTGATGTGATGTGCTCCCTGCGCTTTGTGTTGTAGTGAGAAGAAAGACTGCAACAAGTTGAACTCTCCTTAGAAGAGTTATTTTATTCCTTTACTAAGTTAACTGTTGGAAGAAGTACACTAATTAAACATTTAATACTTTCAAAAGAAAGAAAAGAAAAGTGTTTGCTGTAATGAAAAACATACACCAAAACGTTTATTGTTTTGTCAGATATATTGTACAGTTCTGTGAAAAAATTGTCACACTTACATGTCATCAAACCAGTTTTGATATTAGACAAAGATAACCTGAGTAAATACATGCTGTTTTTACCTCCCCCAAGGAGGTTATGTTTTTGATAGCGTTTGTGGGTGGCTCTACTTTGGCATTACTCTGCCTATAAAAATAACAATTCGAAAATTTCATATGAATTGTGATAAAACTTTGTAGGGGTGTAGAGTGAGGTCATGTTAACAATTCATTAAAATTTGGCTTACGTCCACCAAAGTCTTCAAGGTCAACTGAATGATTCATTGGTCAAAAATTTACAAAAAGGCTTATAATGTAGAAACATATAAAAAGTAGCATATACTGTAAAGATTTTGGCTGAAGGTCAAAGTGATAATAATTCTATATAAAGTTATTTTAATTTAATTATATTTCTTACTGCCATTGTTTGTATTGGCAACATATAAACATGTAGAGAATATACCAGCAATATATAAATTTATAGTATATATGGGGATTCTAAATATCTCATTATTTTGGAGCTCTGATCTCTACTTCAAGGTCAAATAAGGTCAAACTTTCTTTTATTTTGTCTTTTATCTTTAAAACTATGCTTAATTCTGCTGCCTTTGTTTGTATTGGCAACATTTATTATAAAAAATCAGTTACTTCATACCTCCAAATATGTCACATTTGACGGGAGGTGCAAACCAACATTACAAAATCTGAAACACCACTTTTATGTTTTACATCTGCCTTTCTTTCAAGTTTACCCCCAAATTTGTTATATCTTTAAAGAAAGTATTGTCAAGAGAAAGAGATCAAATCCACATAAATAAAAAATTATTTTACTCAAAATATGTCAAGTATATTGAAATTGGTTTCAACAGGGCAAATAACAAAATCCTGCATTTGCACTTGTTTTATCCTGCACTACAAACTTCTTAAAGTATGTTTAAAAAGAACAAAGAAAACTAAATTAATATGTCCAAAATATAATACTATTCCTTTAAAAGTAAATACTGCCCAGCGAATGAGTTGCCTTTGCAGAGGTTTGCGCTCTTAGGGTTCTTCTGGTTGAATGATGAATTAATTTCCATACATCCATTTTCCATCCATCCATCCATGTAAGTCGCATGGCTAACAGAGACAGACAACCATTCACACTCATATCTATGGGCAATTTAGAATCACCAGTTAACCTAACCCCACTAACTGTGTAATTGGACTGTGGGAGGAAACCAGAGTATCTCGAGAAAACCCACGCAAACACAGGGATAACATGCAAACTGACTTGCTGTGAGGCAGTAGTACTAACCACCGCACCACTGTGCTGTCCATGATTTAATTTATTTAGGGAAAAAGTTATCCAAAACTACCTGGCCCTGTGTAAAAAAGTAATTGCCCTCTAAACCTAATAACTGGTAGTGCCATCCTTGGCAGCAACAACTGTAATCAAGCATTTGCAATGACTGGCAATTAGTCTTTCATATCACTGTGCTGAATTGTTTTAATCTCAATTGGATTTAAGTCCAGACTTTGACTAGGCCACTCCAAAACCCTTTTTTTCAGAGGTGGACTGACTGGTGTGTTTTGGATCATTGTCCTTCTACATAACCCAAGTGTGCTTGAGCTACAGGGTACAAACTGAAATTCAGCTTAGCTTTCCAGGTTCATTCATGATTTAAGTAAGTTCCAAGAACAAATCCTTGATGCATCCCATTCCTAAACAACAATTTTAGAGAGCTAATCCATAACTGTAAGTGAGATTGACACAGCTTAAATCAGAAGAGAGCACAGCCAGATAGACATTGATCACCAGTGATGATCTTTACTCTATTGTTAAAAAGACTGAGTCAAGAACCAAAATAATAAAAATTTCAATTTCTGCAGTCTGGGATTGTATAGGAATATTATTTAGCATCATCAAGACAGAGATTCTATGTTATGCCTGCGCAAAAGCCATTAAAAAAAATTTTTTTTTAAGACAGATGCAAATATTTAATTTACTAGTTGGCAAATATATAAAATACAGAAGTTATTAAACTGCTGTACAAATCCAATATGGATCCAGATCCAGCTTTTAAGATGGACCTGAAAGAGTTAACAGTATACCCAGAGGAGAGGAATGCACAGCTACCTGGGTCTAACTGTACCTAGAACCTGTTTAAAAATGTAAGTAAGACTGTGGTTACAACACCTTCCACTGAGGTGTTCAGAGAGATGAGTGTGAACTAGTTAAGAATGGCTGCAGGATGAGGCTCTATCAATCACGCCTGAAATATTGATTACATTCAACTTGTCAGCAACAAAATTTGAAAAACTGTTTGGAAACAGCAATAAAAGAGAGATGTTCTGTTACGTGTGAATAATAGCTTGGAATAATTCCGATTTACTGTACAGAAAGCTTGCTAAATCCCTCTGAGCTTTGCAGCTTTTTCACACAAAGATAATAAATCTACTGTTTGGAGTTTTTTTCACTTAAGCAAATCATTTAACCAGGAAAACCGATTACTAATTGCTTTTTGTCTAGACCTTCAATGAGGTACAGCAAGACTCTAAACATACACATGGGTAAATAGCTGAAGTTTAATAAGAAATATGACTTGAATTTTACTTCCATCAGTCTTTTCATTTAGACAACCCTCTATAACATTGGGTATGCTTTAGTTGCTGGATGTAATAGCAGTGTTACTATTGACTGAATGTGGCAGACTTACTCATTCAATATTTCACATATGTGATTGATGAATACCGCTGCTGGTAGATGAGAAGTTTGTTTACATCTATTAATCGTGCAAGTAATCAATAGAACAAGAGGCTTAATAAAGTCATTGATTATTTTCTAATGTAATTCTCTTGCAACCACCACATCTATTTAATTTCCTTCAGATCATCGCACTGGAATACAGGCATAAACATCTTGTTTTTTTCAGTACCTCTAGCCTCTGTAATTGAAAGCAATGTTATCAGTCAAAGAACTCTCGCATGAAACATGTTGTTGTGTGGTAAAGTTAGAATATTTCATCTATTAAGGCTCGTCAACACCTGATAGAATAAGGATTATAATTTGACATAAATTCCATGACCACACAGGGCCTAAAGAATAAAGGATATAGAGTATTTTGCTTTTTTGCTGTTCAGATTTTAAGAGACGTGCTTTTGAGTCCTGTACTGTATGATTGACTTGAATTCGGCTTGAGTTTACAAAGGCAGGGGAGACCCTTAACTGGCTCTCTGTAACCACTGCACCCCAATTAAGTGTCCATAGTGAGTCACAGAGCAGCTGGCCATTCCACCCGCTCTGTGGAGAGCTGTTTGAAAAACAGGTTGGTGGTCAACATGCCAAGCAATACTTTCTGCCACACCTTCACCAGCAGGGCCTTTCTGTTCTTCTCCAGTGTGGCCTCCACCTATGAAACCACCTCCGTGGGGCCCATGTGATTTGTCAGCTTGGAGTCACTGGTGCTCAACTTGGTTAATTCCAGTATATCTCCTGGTAGCAGAGCAACAATTTTAGCTTTATTTTATGCAGGTGTTTTTACACTCCACTGTGACACCAGCACAACATAAGTTACACCTTAGGCAAACAGACCGGCTGGCACTCTATCACCTTTGTGCAGTATGCAGTGGCATTTCACACATCATTGTGCAGCAGCAGTTGTTCAGTAGAATATATGTGCAACCCAGTTGGCACCCCTGCAATTCACCTAGTGTTTGCATTGAAGTTGTTCTCAAGGTTCATACAGTAATTAGCCTTGATCTGCAGGTTGAATGGTGTGAGCAGTTGTTGGTCTGCCTCCTCTGGTGAGAAGTGATTATATGTCACAGACTGGTTTGTCAGGTTAAAATGAAATAACCCACACATTTGGATTTCTTCATTGCAAACTTGATGGAAGCATTTGGATAAGTGGTAGCACACCTTCATCTCTGCAGCTTCGTTTTGACTCATTGTTTTTCTAAATGCATGAATTAAATTAATCTTACTTTGATAGATCATGTTTTCTGCATCATTACAGACTTGTGGGTGAGAGTTTTTTGTGTTATGTGTGTGTCATCTTTGACCCTGTATACCATGGTCTGCAGTGACTGTGGTGTGGGGTTAAAGTCTCAGCAAGGCTTTATATGTAGAATTAAGTATACAATATCTAACTGCTCTCATTTTCAGATGGTCGAATTTTTCATCAACCTGATGCCCCCTTATTAAAAGCCCCAGTAGTTAACAGAATTAAATAGCTCAATTATAATCAGTGAGAGCTAGAACATTAGCCTGAGCTATCATGGAGCTGATGGAGGGCTCAGTGGCAGCTCTAACCTGCTGTTTACAGGCAGAAAGAAGTCACGGGACTCAGTGCGGCTGGGCTCTGAAAATGAAAAAAGGCACAGTTGGACATTGATTGAGAGGCTGCAATTTACATACTGCAGAGATTTTGGACAAGTTCTCAGAGACTCTCACAGCTTCTGCTCCTGAGGTTTCTACACACAGAAATAGGATGGAGAGATAGACAGACACAGATACCTAATGTGCTGGATGGAGAGGACACACAGCCAGGTACCCATAGAAACAGACAAAAGAACAGGCAGACAGACAGCACTCGTGTATGAGTGTGCACACAAACAAACTGAGAATGAAGTAAATCCAATTACAGAGAACCACAGGGGGGCATATAAAACAATACGGCTGTTACACTTTCAATATCAACAGTATTAACAATGCCTAGCCATTACAAATGGAAGAAAATGAATAATACAAATTTGATGATTGCAGACTATTTCTGACCGAATTATTGCGTTTTGTTCATATGAAATGATCTTTCTTAATTAACAGTGTTGAAGCTAGAGTTCTGGGCCTTTGCCTTTGAAGTCTTGCCCTCTGCATAAGAGTTAGAAAGATGTGTCTCATCTTTTGCAGTTCCTTTTCTACAGTCGGTGCCTTGGTAGCACACTCACTCTGATCACGATTCAGCTGTTGGCCAAAAACAAAGAAAACAGAGAAACTCATTACTGCTCTTCTGGCCTTCCAGTTGGATTTTTATTTCTTTGTTTATTTTCGGATGGGGGCTGCAAAAAGTTTTTCTGCAAAAAGAAATAAATAAAATGTGTGTTTTATGTTTGACTCAGTGATGCTTACCCCTGTCTCGTAGGGCAGTACGCAGAAATCTGACGTAGTTATGGGCTGTTGGCTGTTCTTTGAAATAGATTTGCCTTAATTCCTCTCACAGCCTGTTTTTGAACACTTTCATTTTTATAACATATTCTCCATGCATTTGTCTTTGCAGGGGTCTTGGGATCAGTAAGTCCATTTTCACATTTGTAGACTGATAACAGGCTAATGCACATTTGCCAGCTGCTTAGCTTTAGATTCTGAAATCTATATTTGGGCAGGGAAAACACAGCCTTACCATCCTGATTAATCTGTCTCTGTCACATCTCTCAGATGTATTTCTCTTTATCAGATCTGGGCCCAAGTTGTGCCTTCATTGTCTGTCTCTGCTTTGCCAGAAGTGGGCACTGGACAGACATAGGCAGGCAGAGGTCTCATAGCCTCTCATCTCATAGCCAGGCAGAGGTTCAGACAATCCCTATAGAGGGAGCAGATCGCTGTCTCTCAGTGGCTCAACAGCACCAAACTAGGAAGGCTGATAGGAGGAGTAATTAGTGCTTAACAGCACACTTGGTGTGTCTATGAGGGAGTGGTGGTGGTGGGGTGGGGGGGGTGAGAGAAAAGATGAGACAGAAAAGCGGAATTGCAAAGGACAGATGGAGAGAGAGGGCTCGTCCTTGTGAAGTCACCACGCTCCCCTAGAAAACCAGGGAGCGTAAGAAAAGTGATTGCATGTAAGGTGTTTTTTTTTTCCAGACCTCATTAGCAAAATGGTTTCCCACAGGGTAAAGGTTATGAAACAGAATTCAGGCCAGTGTGGTTATAAGGCAATATAACGTGTACTTATAGTGGCATCTGCAATTGTATATGAGCATCATCCTTATGCCTACATGTATGCATCTATGCATAGTCTGTCAACCTGTTGACCTCAGTATGTAATTTGCTTTCAGAACAGATGTTCCTTCAGAAGTTTTGGTGAGTGTATGCGTAGGTCAGTGCTTACTGTGTCTTTTATTAAGTGTGTCCCTCAGACTGATTCTGTCCTCTGAATGTCCTGTACTGCATTTGTTGCTAAGTGACAGCCCTGGACATTAAGGTCAGAACACCAAGGCCACTGAAAACTTTCTGCTATTAAAACTTCAGATCTTCTACACTCGGGACAAATTATAATAGGTGATGTGATTTTGGAGAGACACAAGGATCTTTTGTTTTAATCCCAAGTAAATATGTAAATGTGTAATGGGGTAACGGGGGGCTCCACTTGAAAATATATTAGTAAAAGTCTGTATTTGGTTTTTGATGTGTGGTTTATTTTATTTCTTGGACTTCCTTGTAATGTTTGTTTCTTTGTCAAAAGATATGAAAGATTTCACAGTAATAGTCAAGGTTAAGATGTTTTGTTCAAAGTTTTAAATGTATTTTCTGCTTGAAATACATCTTATTCATGTTTTTTCTAAGCAAAGTCTTAAGGGCTTTTCTTTTCAGATTGTTTTTGTCATTTGTGAAAGTGTTTAATAAAACAGAGATTAAAGCTTTGGTGCATATAATATTTTAAATATATTATATATCATATATTTTACAGATTCACACCAATATATACATCTATATAGTGTACACCAACATGTACATCTATAAATAAATGTATAAAATTACAACATATGTAGGTGCAGCAACTTTGCTGCCTAGCACTAAAATAATTTCTCCCTCATGTATTAACATTTTTTTTCTCTAGTATATCAACATAAGTGTATCAACATCTGCAAAATGTAATAAATACACAACACTCATCTCCTTTTCCACTAAAGGGTAGCTCTTGCTCAGGGGGTAGAGTGGGGGTGATGGAATCCCCTGTTCACATATATAAGTGACAATGAGGAAGATACTTGTGTGTGAGTGTGTTTATTAAATGGACTGTATAAGAAAGATGGCTGCAACCACCCAGAAGTTTCAGCTTGAGCATTTTGGCCATCTTCATCTTGGTGTTTTGGAACTGAGCAAATCTGAGAAGCTAAAGGACAGCACATGTTCATATAGTGGTGACCTGTCAGTAACAAGATAGGGCTGCCCCAAGGCCCTGCCATGCCATTATTTTTTACTTTTACTGCAAATTTAATTTACAAAAGACTTGAAATTAGGAGTAAGAACATAAACTTTTCAGGAAAGCATTCACTCATGTCTTAGATCAAATGAGAATTAGGGTCCTTTTTTTTCATTAAGCTTCTATACAATCAAATTTCTTTTTTGCAACCTGAGGAGTCTCCCTCTGTTGGCCATTTGAAAGAACTGAGGTTAAAGAAATTTCCACAGTGGCTTCTCTTTTGAGGCCTATAAATTACATCCATCATTTGATAGAGAAAGTGTGCACATGTATGACCAGGTGAATACAGTAATGTAAAACAGTGGCTTTGCATTTTCACTCATCATGCAAAAGTTGAAGGAAACACAAATACTTAAATTAAATATGTGTTCAGAACAGCATCCAACATAAACATCCATATCAGATTGAATATGTGGCTCCGTTCAATGTGATGATCCCATCTGAGTAAGGGAACAGCTTAAAGATGATAGAAACTACTATAAAGCACTTGAAGTTGTCAAAAATAGACAAGGAATCTATGAATGCCAGATCATTTGAGTTTCAATGAACTGAAGTACTGAAGCAAGTAGAAGTCATTGTACTTTGTCGCAACACAGTCAGTGATATTAAGGTCACTTGGTTTCGGGGGAGGCTAGGCACAAGGAGTTTGATTTCCCTGTTGGAGTCGAGACCCTTGAGAAGTCTTTACTCTGGAAAACCATTGAAGAGAAATGCTTTTATAATCACACTTTGATTAGACTTCTACTCCCTGAATATTTAACACAATTACACCGATTAACACAGGTAATTAAACTCCTAAAGGGATGCACACATCTGTTTGTTGTGATTTTTATGAATTGAGAAACAGAAGTGTACTGTATATACAATTTTTCACAAGTGGATACAGTATATATATGATACATAATTTGTCATGTACAAGATGCTGCACTAATGTCCACTAAAGGATTTTTTTTTAAGCTTTATCTTGCAGTGAAACAAAATGCAGTCTGTTAAATGTCTCAATGAAATAACAGACTACACATAATCAACTAATCCATTTTGTGAGACAGGTGAGTGAGATGACTACTGAGGGATACCTGAGTTCAGTTGATGTCAGCAGCAGTTTGAAGTGGATTACTTATACGGTTGTCACTCTCTGACGTCCAGGTGAATCATAGAGAAGTGAGAAGAGGAAAAAAAGGCAGAGTGATGGACAGGGAGAGAAAAAGGAGGAAATGGAGAAGGGAGGAATGTCAGATCTGGTGCATTGGAAATGATCTTGGCAGGAAACTCGAGTTACCATAGCGACCTGGTGAAAGCTCTGCAGCAAGAAGCAAAAGAAAGACAGAGAAAGAGAGGAAGAGAGACCTTGAGGTATTGTCTCTCCCGCTGCATTGGTCTTTTATAGAAATATTGTGAGCATCTGTGGCACTTAATTAATGTGTAAGAATACATATGTTTGCCACAAGTGCACGACTGCCTCTGTCAATACTGAATGCTTATTGACATCATTTATGTAGCATTTATCATGACACTAATGGAAAAGCTTTCAACTATTACTTCATCTATTCCATCATTAAAGCCCAGTGAAGTAAATCAGAGTCCCGTTAGACTCATCAGTGCCCAGCTCCACAGTCTGGCAATCCCTGGTTGAAAGGACATGAAGCAGAACTACATGTCCGTTTATATGAGTACAGGCTTTGTATTGTGGATAGTAATTGGTAGTCTTTGATGAGCTGGACTGCTAGGAGCGATGACTTTAATAAGCTTATTCACAAGCGTGAAGATTCAGATAGGGGTTCTCCTATAGACAACTGAGGGGATATATAAACAAACACACCCACACCCACACACATATATATACAGCATATAGCATACAGGTACACGCTTTACATTTTCCAGCTATTTGACCTTATTAGTTTGTGTGTGCGTGTTTTCATCATGGCAAAATGTGGTTCTGCGGACACCTACTATAACAAGAACTACTGTGTAGAGGTAGATTTGAGAACTTTGGCAGGTGTTACTACGTCTGTTCTCCGGCACAATTTGTCAGCTTGATTGCATCCGAACCGAGTAAGACAAAGTCACAAAGCTTTACAGGTGTGTAGTTGAGATCGAAAAAAGACCAACATGGAAGATAAGTGTACCCAGTCCCCCTTTTCCTCAATGCCCCTCTTGAGCATCCTTTTTGTAGTTGAACTCACTGTGTTTGCAGCTGTTCTGATCTCAGTGCAAAATTGTATTTTATTTACTCTTCTGATGCTGCTTTTTTCCAGTGGTAGAAAATGTACTAATATCAAATGCAAAAGTAGCAATACCACAATGCAAGTGGTTTGGTAACTTCCAAGGAAATGTAGTCACCTATATTGAAAACCCTTTCATACAATGAACTCCAAAAATTCTACTTAAGTACAGTATTTAGAGAAAAATAAATTATAATTGAGCTTAGCCACGTTCCTATAATTAGAGCTTAAAACCTCTTCTCTTTAGGCTAAAAAAACAAATGTTTTCCTTCTCTTACAGCACATTCTGGTTTCCCAGAAACATTCTTTGTACGTCTTTCTCTCTCTTTCCCTCCTTCACTCTCTGAAATCTCTAAGGATGTCAGGAAGAAAAAAAATTATTTGGCCTGTCCATCACCCTACTTATCATCCAAGTTTTGTGTCATTGCGTTTGTGTGTCTCTGTGTTTGCGTGTCTGTTGTTGAATGTGTTGGTCGACATTGCTGAAGGCTTGCTTTGTTTGCATGCTCTAGAGAGGCTTAGGAAATGTCAGTCAAATTTGAGCTAGCACTACACGACTTTATATGATCACATTTTCTCCGTTGAGTTACATGAAGTCACCTTTTTACTCCAGCGAGGATGGGTGGGTAATAAATCATTCCGTGCTCAAGCACAACATGTTTTGAAAAGATTTCCATTTCACTTCCTGTTCAAACCCATCCCTAAGCATGAGGTCTGTGTGTGCACCTGTGTGGTCCAGGTGTTATGTAGCAGGGACCTAAATAGGGAATTTTTCTTTTATGTTTATGGGGACATAAGTGGAGGACATTTTTCAGGTTGAGTATGGCTGGACAAGTCGTGATTACTGTTAAGGTCAGAGGAAGTTTCCACAAAATCATTGTAAGTCAATACAATGTCCTCTTAAGACTTAGATACGCAAGTGTATATAAGTGTGTGTGTGTGTTTGTGTGTCTCTGTGTGTTTTTCTGTCAGTGTGTAGTGTCATCTGGCACCACATGTGAAAGAGATTAAACATTTCCCACAAAAATCTCATTTCTCTCCCGGGCTCTTTTCCAATGTATTTGTCACCATCGCAACAAATCAAACAATGCTGTTAGAAGTCCCAGGGAGAGCACTCCAGTCCAGCCGTTGCCTATGTGTCTCTGTATGTGTGTGACTTTTTGAAGAAATCACTTAAAGTCCTCTTCAAAAGTTTTTGTTTTTGGACTATTTAATGGTTTGGACTGAGAAAGTGGGCTTTGGAAAAGTAACCCAACCAGAACATTGGCAGAGCAGAACATTTATACAGAGAACCAAAACTTAGTAAGGAGACAAGCAAATGCTACACTGATTAACTTATCAGTAAGGACATTATAACTGCCATAATATTTTCATAATATGCAGTGTAGGTCATGCATGTGCTGCCAAAACAGAGGTCCTGTGTCTATGCTATGAGACCTATCAGGTGTCCTGTGGTGTCCGGCATGGGAATGTTGATAGCAGGTCCCTTGTGTCTTATGCAGAAATTATGATTCAGCTGTGGTAGAATGTGGACAGTCTGTTGGCAGTCTATGAGCTGCTTTGGATTGTCTGTCTACCAGCAGAGGCCTCCTGTTTTCAGAAGGGGGCAGTGTCAAAGACATGTGGTACAACTAGTTTGTGGGCTACTTTTGCATCTGCTGTTGCTGGTCCATCAGCCAGCCGTGGAGAACAGCAAGATTTTAAGAAACAAAGGGCTGAAGTAAAGCTGGCATTTAAAAACAATGAAAACCTATGGAGCTCATCTTCAAAGAGCAAATATGCTGGGCACAACAGTGCATTCAGATCACAGTTCTGCTTGCAAGATCTGACAGACATGACAGGCTTAAAAACAACAAAACAAACAAACAAACAAACAAACAAACCAAAAAAAACAATGAAAAGTATCCATTGCAGCCACTGTCTGCAGCATTAGCATTCAACGAACACACAGCATCATCTATGTTGAGCAGCATGCAGCTGGGATTTTCGAGGACAACATGGAAGCATGTTTGTAGTGGTTGGAATCTCCTCCCCATAGGCTCTCCATAGGCAAATACCTCCACAAATGGGCACCACTGCGGGAGGATAATGTAAGCATTATGGGCTGAGGGGCAGGGCAGTGGATCTGGCTTGCTCTAGAGCATCCTGTGGATGCTCAGTTGGATTGGGATCTGGGGTATTTTGAGGGCAAGTCAATGCCTTGGGCTCTTTGTTGTGTTCACTGAGCCATTTCTGCACAGTTTTTGTGTACCAGGGCCAAAGACTATGTATAAAATAGAGATGTAGCCAACATCATGCCACCCACTGGTTCTCAAAGTCCCATTTTGAAGCCTCAACATTTGAATTTAGGCTGCCACCATGTAGGTTTTTTTGGAGGCAGAGTGACCATACCTCAACAGGCCAGTGCTACACTTTATACTGTATATAAGAAGAAATAAAAAGCTGTTTAGAGACATTATTTGATTAGGAGCAGAACTCATGTGTAGAGTTGAAACTTTACATCAATCATAAAAATGTGCGATCTTCAGATACAATATATGGTAGACAGTATATGTGTTTATGTAGAGTGCTGAGTATTTTTGTGCTGCAAGTGATCACCTATTTCCACTTGGCAATCATTACAGCAATCAATTTCATATTGCACTGATAGCTGGTATCGATTGGATCTTTCTGTGCGTGAGAGAAAGACTCACAAAGCACAGGGTCGTTTGCACTGGATCTGAAACTGACAGAAAAGCTGCATGGTCTCCATGGTAACCAGTTTCTCTCACTTATGTTAAGGGGGTTCTCATTCAAGAAAAAACAGTTTGACATATTGGCCTAAGACTTATATCACAATGTCAACTCTCAATTTCACAGGAGCAGAAAGGGTTGTGCTTGTATTTTTCCACCTGTAATCCAAGAACATATCCTGAAATTGAAATTGTTTCAGCTGAAATATGGTTCAGCCTGGCTATGAAGGGTGCAACCATCACACACACATCATTTATTCTTTTAAGGAATCTTCTGCTTTTTGCATGCATCTAATAATGAATGAAATTCAAGAAAATTTTGGGGTGAGTAAAGGATCTATACAAAGCATGAATCTTCCATCTGTTGGCTCTGATTCACCAAACACACACACACACACACACGCACACACACACACTAATGTATTGTATCACACACATTCCAAAGCAATGGGTGGAGACAGTAAATTACTGGCAGCTTCTCTTACATGAGCAAGTGTTTGTTTTATGTCAATTAACAAAACAGGGATTCAGCATAATGAGGCTAATGAGGAAGCACATCAATTGGCCCAGCTACGTTAACAATCTGTCAGTGGAGAAACAAAACACACACATGTACAGGCGCACGCGCACACACGCACACGCGCGCACGCACACACACACACACACACACACTTTCTACACATTACAAGTGAAAGTCGGCAGAAAAGTTAATGAGATTTAAAACTGAAACCACATATTGAATTTGTATGATTTGTTGAATAACACTAAAACCCAAATTTTACGCTTCTAATACAGCCAGTGGCAAACACTCGGAAATGGTTTACAAAAGAAATGATTTTGAACCATCGACAACATATTGAATAAAGATTGTAATCCACCAAGACCGAGCAACTTGATTATTTGAATTATTAATCAGTCTGAGTCATCATAACTAATAATGACTGCAATCAGAGTCTTTTTCAGCGGCCCGTGATAAGTACTCTCCATTTCCATTATCATCATCATGGGTATGGTTGTCTGTGTTCCCTGTAGTGATGTGTTGAAGTCTGATGGTGGTGATAAGCCTAATCAGGCAATTATTACTGGTGTAGCGAGAGACTGTGTGTGTGTGTGTGTGTGTGTTTGCATAAGTACATATAACTGAATTTGAATGTGTCATTAAGGGCGTGTTAGCGTGCACCTTGTTTACTGGCCATGTCAGAGTTGGTTTAGGTCAGCTCTTTCAGTGATGGTGGGTTTGCTGAGAAAAATGGTGCACCAGTATACATTCTGAAAGGTCTAGTAGGAGCTGCAAGAACCTTTAAAAATAGTTCAAACCAAAGCATAATTATTACAAATTATTTTAATCAGTTCTAATTCAAATCAAAATTCAGTTCAGGTGGTCCCAGAGAGGTTTGCCCTCATCTGCAGATGCCCCTGTTTTGCATTTTTCTTTCAAACACTGATTTGCTTTTCTGTGAATTGTAACTAACTTGAAAACAGTTCAACAAAATGTTTTTCATCACAAAGTGAAAAACACTTTATTCATCTGACTAAATGTTTACAATAAAATACACTTAAAAAGCAGTCGTTTTTAGTTTTGAATGAAATAAGATGACCCACAGTCTTTATTGCTTGCTACACCCACGACCCACATGAATGGGTGTCTTTCAGAGAATACGGTTATAGTCTCACGTTAGTATACCTATTTACATAGCACATTCTAGATGTGGGCCAGACGCTGAAGTCCAGTCAAATGTGTGACAGCAGGTGTATTCATGGTGGTTTGTTCTTGCCTCTCTGTTTGATTGCTGTTTCTGTGTTCTGCATGGCTGAACACTGAGCCAAACAGCAACACCAGCTTTCTGTCTTTGTGCACAATACACACAGGCAAAACACACACACAGAGGGGGGAGAAAAAAAAAGTACAGTCCAATTTATTTACACCACCAGCTGTTCACACCTATCAAAACGGGCTATCAGAAACACTTCAGTGTGTCGGAGACAAGATGGACACAGAATAGAATCTCTTTTACATGAATTAATCCAAGCTGCACATGAATACAAAATGAAGTGACACTACCGATGAGAAAAAAGAAGATGTGCCTGTTTAAACACACTCTACCCAAACTGCAGGTGAGTAAATGGTTAACATGGCCCCAGTTAGCCAAACAGCAACAGTTGTGAGACTGGGCATTTTTTTCTGGGTCTGACCTTCATTTATCAGGTTGTTTTATTCACTGAGGACTACACACATTCCAGCCTGGCAGCAGGGATGTGAGAACAGTTGATGATGGATTAACAGAGGAAGACACTTGGATCGGTTGAAAGCCAGGAGATGAACTCTGTGATTTGGTTCGTCCTGCTTCCCTCTAAAAGCTGCCACTTCCATTTCTGCTCTGTTTCTCATTCTCTGACACACCATCCTTCAGCCCTCTGTTATTTTTATAAAATTTTAAGTAGCACATTGTTCATATTTTTTTTAGTCCTTTATCTGCATACTCACATATTCACAACCAACCAGAGCTCTGTCTAACTTGTAATCCTGCTATTTGTCTTTATATTACTTGGTTTCTTTTCCATTATCTGTTCAGTTTTTTTCTCCATCTTCACCATCAGTCTCTCCCTGCCAGGTGCATGGTATTTATTTTGTTCCATTTCTCCACCGTTGTGTTCCTCATCTGCATGTTGCTCACTCTTTATGCTCCCTTTCTTTCTCCATTCATTAATTCTTCCTCCGCATCTGTCTCTTAAGTGGTTGTGTGTGGAATATAAACTTCACAGAGGGAAGATGTCATGTGATAGTGTTTCTCCTGTTGGCTGTGATCGATATGTCTTGTTGTCAGGCTTATTTTTTCTGACATCACCACAACTGATCAATATCTTTAGTATAAACACTCACTGCTAACACTATCCTTCTCAGTGCATGTGTTCACTGATCAGCCACAGTTGTCCCACTCCATTTGCATCCAGCTCATTTACAAAAGAACTAGTAAAGAGAAATAATGCAATTCACCAGCTTTGATTGAATCTGTAATGAAAAGGTGGCCCATTCATTAACACATAAAGGATGGAAGCTGTTGTATTGGTTTCTCATTAAACTGGAAGAGCTTGTTTAAGGGATGTTCAGTTCTGAGTTCAGTTTCCCAGTGTGTGAAATTCTTTTTAATTCTCTATATAAATATACTTCTAATATGTGGAAAGGTCTTGAGCCATCTGTCATTTCTTTAACAGGAAAATAGAAAATATATATATGTGTATATATATATATAAAAAGCTCAATACAACTTGGTACAATTTGAGAGCCTGTTGTAGAATAAGGTGTGTTAAACTGCACATCTCAATAAAATCAGAATATCGATAATCTGAAAAACAGATTTTCCTTTTCTCCATCCATGCAACTATAAGTTCTTGGAAACTTCTTGAAAATGCTTTGCTGGAAACATTTAAATTAATCCTCATATGACTCCCAATACCTCCCGATATGTGGACCTTTTTCAGTTTGCTAACATCTCTCCTTGCTTTCTTCACCACTACCTCACATCTTAGCTCCTCCCAGCGAGGATGGGGGAGACAGCAATTCAAGAAAGAGACGCAAGTTCAGTCAAATGACAAATCATCAGTTCCATGGTGTCAGTTTTAAGTGGGGTTAGTCATAACATGGAAATGGAAGATCCTTCATCATGGCAGAGTCTGAAGGATTTCTGGGTCATGGGGTGAGACAGAATGAGAAGACGCACTAGTTAGCACAGAAGCACTGAAAGTTACATGCATCTGTTTCTTAACCACTTATTCCATTTAAGGTTTCTTGCAAAGCTGCAGAGTTCTAGACACATTCTGTCTTTTGCACTGCTTTCTGGGCAACAGTTCAGCAGAAATCTGTAGAGATGAAGAAACAGAGAGAATGAGTAAAAGAGGGGAAAGAGGTGAACTGATGAGGCGGAGGTGGTCTGTACGACTGCCCAGTGGGTTGCCCACACTGCCAAGGGAGCACAGAGGAATGTCTGTATCCGTGTTTGTGTTAGTGGTCCCATGTGTCTAAGTGAGCATCAGAGGACCTATGTGCCACATCACAAGATCTGTTGTTGGGGATCTGGAGCCAAGGCTAACAGCGGGCTCTCAAAGCAATCTGTCTCCATACACTAACCTGATGTTTGCAGCTAACAACTCAGAGAGCAAACCTCTCCCCTCTGCTCCTTTATGCAACCAGAGTTCAGCTGAAGACTAAAGGCCTGATATGGTAATATATGACACAGCCTGAATTTCAATCTTTCGAGTACCTATGAGCTGGTTGAGAGAGCACTGTGCTGTGGTCATTATTGTGTTTAAATGGCATCATATTCTCCTGCAGCCCACCTCATTGCAGGCTGCCTTCAAGCCCAAGGCAATTATAATCACAGGCAGAATCAAGCACATGCTTTATACATGACCCTCCAATAACCCTGTGTCTACATCTCTTGGTCAAGGTCAGTCATCCTTATTGTTCTGCTCTGGTAGGCACAAACTAAGGGAATGCATCAGGCTTTTCTTCAGAGTATGTAGACCGTGGTGCATTGCTTTGAATAGGGTGGTGCTGAATGTATTCACTGTATCAATATGATAGACAGACTTTGATAGCACAGAAAATGTTGTTGCAGTATATTTTGCCACACCTGGAATCTCCCCATTTAATTTTAGATTTCATTCTTTGTTCATTTGGGCTGATTAAGCTATTCAGAAAATAATATTTTTGTGTGAAAACAGGCAAACAAGATAATAGTTGGTGATCTCTCTGTGGAATATCCCCATTCTTGTTTTTGTAATGTAGGCACAGGTATTATAAAGCTATGTACAGGTGACATCTGGGACTTGTTGGCTTTGGCATCATTTTAAAATGCAAAAATGTATTCTCCGCTCTGCATGTGTTTTCCTGTTTTATTTTGTAATGCTCTTGAACACGGTACACAAACAGGCACCCAGTCCTGAGCTTAAAACAATCCACTGCACTACAAAATATTCTTTGGAGGCTAGTGCATTTGTATTTTTCCAAGTTAGTCTTTTTGATCTGACAGGAAGTTGAAGGAAGAGGAGATCAATGACTGTATACAGGCAGTTAGCGATTTCACTTCCTAAAGTGAATTTTATATTCATGAATCTTTTAAAGCAAACTATCTTCAACCTCAGGGAAAACAGAATGCTAAGGCAACTGTGAGGAAAAATCAATTTTTCAAACTTTTATTTATTTATTTTTATTTCAAACTCACCCCTGCTGGGGCATTATATCTTTTTCATTCTGTGATGTTTTCACAGACACTGTATTATTATGAATGAGAAGATATTTGTGGAGGCATTTAGACTTTTCTGCAGTGGGTGTTATATTGACAACAAAACACCAAATAGTAGAAGAGGAAGTTTTATGGAGAATAAAAACTGGTCAGGCATTTTTCTTTTTCAGCCTTCTTAGATGGTCATTCAAAATTAAAGTCTCTCATTTCTTAATTGGTGGGGAGTCAATGATGTGACAGTGGCCAGTACTTGCAGATAGTGAAACTCGTTCATCTCAAAAGAGTTTTGTAACCTGATGGAACATCACCAAATCTCATTTCCACATGACTTTCAGGGAAAGCCACTTTTTTGTTTTTGTTTTACTTGGGTAAGGTTGTTTGCTAATTTCAACTTCAAAGGCAAGCTAAACAATTGTTGTTGTTAACTGGTTAGAGAATTCTCATGTGTTAGCATCAGCTGGTCAGCTAAATCTTAAAGTGAAGCTAAATTAAATATACACACCTGAACACAACAAATGCCTGGTGTTAAAACCATAACTGTCCTTATGAATGATAAACGGATTAAGTAATTTTGCTTAGTTGTTTCAATCTAAAGACTAGGCGAAAGTAATGAATTTAATGAAATATACTTTGTAGTTCCAGAATGAATTGATAGCACATATAATTAGTTCTTTCTGTTATTATTCTTGCACTTAAAGCATAAAATAACAACTGTTCTTCAAAGTCAAGCACGGTTCTAATTAATAAAATTAATGATGGCTGCAATTTGATAGATGTTGGAATGGTCCTTTCAGGTATTTTGCATCCTGGCTTACTTGCATAACCAGCTGTCACTTCACTTTAATATAGCACTTTAATTAAGATGATAGCTGCACCACAGTGACATGCATATTGGTTAGATTAAAGGGTAGCAATGTCAAATTAATTATTAAATCATAAACTTTTCCCTTGCCAGGAGTTTAAGTGGCATAAACCTTGTCAAGTTTTATGGCAACTGTTTCATTGACTAACTGCTTATGTCCATGTGGTATAGGGTCAAGATTTTCATCACATGCTTTAGCTCAGAATGTATGTACAGCCATGTGAAAAAGTTTTCACATGGCTCTGTGCAAACCTAAACTAAGTACACCCTATGATTCAATAGCATGTAGAGCCACCTTTTGCAGCAATAAACTGAAATAATTATGTTATCATTTGATCAGTCTCTGACATGGCTGTGGAAGAATTTCCACTCTTCTTTACAGCATTGCTTCAGTTCATTGAAATTTGTTTAAACACAGCTCTCTCAAGGTCCCACCACAGCATTTTCAGTTGGGTTGAGTTCTGGATGTTGACTGACTGATTCTTTTCTCTCTCTCTTTTTTTTTTTTAGCCATTCCTGTTAAACTTGATGCTCTGCATGGGATTGTTGTCCTCCTGCATGACCCAATGGTATGTCCATTCCTGGGAAGATTGTGGGATTGTATTAAAACACACCTAAATGATCTGAACCAGCAAAGTGCCAAAACTTCTGTTTTTATAGAGGTGGCTACACTTGCTAATGATGGTCAATTAATTTAAGTGCATTTGATTATTAGCACTTGGCTGCTACTTACACTTCATTTTCTGCATAGAATCCCGTGAAACCTCCCCCCCCTTTTTTTTTTTTTACCTGTAGAGATGTCATAAACTCATCTAACTCTTATTCTTATTTTCAATCAGGCAAAGGGAGTTACAGAGCTACCTATCCTCTTGTAGGCGTGAAATGTACACCTAAGTGGAATTTGCAGGAAGTTGCAGTGACTTGCAGTACCTCCAGGTTGCAATATTTAATTTCCAGCCAACTATTTTCTACAACCTTTCTGCTGACTTTTGGCCACGATACTACTTTACGAATATTGTTTAACAACGACAAAAAGTTATTGCAATCAGCCTGCGTTTCCATTTCCATTTCACAGGACACACAAAGCGTGACATTTACACGATTCCTGGAGTGGAAAGGCAGCTTATTACAGGCTTTGCTGTGATACTGGGTTGGTATTTTTTTCTTTCTTAGTTGATTGTTAGCCACGTGCATAACAATGCACAACAGTTGAATAATAATGAAATCTAGTGGATGATTTTCCAGTGATAAAGTTCACCAGGAATTTATAGAACAAACTGCTGACTCATAAAAAGTAAATAACAATAATCCAATAAACTTTAAAAAAATGACAATATCTAGCAATGTACTTATATCTTTTTCAAGCTCCAGAGACTACTATGACCTGGATGAGAACCTACACACACAGTGGCGCAAAAAGTGGGTATGCACTATATGCAATGCATAGGGGCGCGCACAAGAGGGGGGCGCCAAAGCGATGCGGGAAAATTATTTCTCTAGTCTGCATTTTCTGTATTTAACAGCTGTGCATATAATATGATCGATAACAGAGGCACGGCACTGATAAGGCGCCCCTGTGCTCCTTCACCTACCAGCGCTCCAGCGCGCGCTTTTGAGAACGCGCTTGATAGCGACTGTTTTCATTTGACTCTTGCTATCGTCTGAGGTAGCTAAAGATGGAGAGGCACAAAAGAAAGCTCTCCGGGGCACTAAACATAAAACGGAAGAGGGAAAAGGATAAAAATCTTAATGAGATGAAAACATTTTTTTTCAAAGTGGTTTAAAGACAGTCGGTAAGTTATGTCATAGAAGTCTTGTATTTTATAAGTCCATGAATAAGTTAGATCTGCACACATGAACACAGTGAATCTTGAGAAGGTGCGGGGGATCCGTTTTGTGTGTGTGTGTGTGTGTGTGTGTGTGCGCGTGGGCCTTTTGGGGAGGGGGGGGTGCCTAAAAATGTGTCCGCATACACCTCAGAAAGTATATAACTGCGCCCCTGTACACACACATCTATGCCTCCCCTCAGCAGACTCTTCACCATACCTAATTTAAATCAGGCACAAGCGCTTTTTATGAGTCGACTCATATTTGGATAGTTGCTGGATCTGAGGGCGTCACAAAAGCAGCACCTTAGCAGAACAGCAGTAACAGCTCAGTTATACTGTGTCTACTGTATGAGGTATCAGATAAGTGTTAGGTCACCCACATTTTGGCAACAAATGATACATTTTGCTCAAAAACATGCCTGACATTCTGTGTGTGTTGTCACAGCATGACACTTGGCTCCCTGCCTGCATAAATCTAGCTAAACTCGACAGTTGTCATTCAGTGACTCAGAGGAATTTTCATAATTTTGGGCTTCTGTTTTGATTGTGACTAGCAGAGCAAGGCATGGGGTGACTTTTCTCTTTTTAGATAGCTGGAAGTTGTGTGTATTTCACAGTTTGTTCAAACTTAGGCAACTCCATCTCATTAGACAGTAAAGCAGGTTGAAGGCAGAGTTCAAGACAAACCTATAATCTATTTCTGTTCTTTTGAATGATCCATTAATTAAATTATTTTTGGCAAATAATCAATGATTAATCTTTACCTTCACTGACTAGTAAATAAAATAATGTCAGTGTTAAATGTTAATCAATACAGAGAATACAGTTCACTGTTGAGTTTCTAGACAAAATGTGCACAGGGAGGAAACTTAATGGCACTATCAATCACTGTAACAAAATCAGGGAGACAATCTTTAGTCCTAGGTTGAGGGGGTTTTAATGAGATCATTGGACGGTGCACTATCACTAAATGCCAAATGCACTTTAGAGAAGGAATATCGTCACAGGACTGTTTCAGAACATGTATGCCATGGTATTTATGTTGTGGTATGTCCCGTGCCACTTTGTGTGTTGTCACAACCCAGATGAATAGCAGTACTGAAGTACAATGTAGGCAGACAGCCGTTCTATCTATGTCTTATTAAATGGCTCAGTGCTGTGCGCTGCATTTTCTTAGCTCTCTTCTGTGTTTGATATCTCATTTGGAATTCCCTCTGTGCGCAACCCTCGTTATCGTATTCCTATGGAGTGCACTGGCATTTGACACGCAGGCACCACAGACTCTGGCAGCATTACAGATCAACTGCCTCTCACAGCAATAGTCTTTCTCTGTCTCATTAGATCTTTTCCTCTTCATTCTGTCTTGTCACATAGATCTCAAACTGGTGATGGACTGAAGGGGACCAGAGGTCACTTGCCTTAATAACATTACATCGTCCTGTGTTTGGCTTGAGAGGTATGTGTGTATGGTGTTGAAAATGACGCTGGGAAGAGAAATGTATGCAGCTGTTAGAAGGTGAGCATTTTGACTTTTGAGATTGTTCTCATTTGTCTATGCTATGCTGACATCTGTTGTTTCAAATGATGTGACCCAGTTTCTACAGAAAATATAACGTCATCTCCCCATGTAAACTAGAGGAAAAAAATGTATTTTTGGCCACATAATTGCCATTATTGTTTCCGTCTTTTTTTTTCTTTTTTCTTTTTTTTTAAAAGTAGAGTATGCATTTAGTTCAGGTCAGTTTTTATACAGCCCTTCATGTCTCAAAGGAATCACATTTTGTTGGAAGTACAGGCTTCTAAAGGCTAAATTATAGTTCAGTTGTTCTTTAATGCAGCATACATTGTAATCACCATGCTATCCTTTTCTGGATCTTTCAACATTATCTACCAGGATTTGTGAGTGGATCAATGTTATGCACTCTCACATGCAGTCAATATTTACGGCAGCTGTACAGTGTGCTAACCTCATCACCTCAGCTATATTCTTGACATTAACAGTGCTCTTATTACTGTAGCTAGGCTTCTTGTATGCTTCCTAACATTATTTGAAGAATAATGTCTCTGGCACTGATAGTGTTGTTGCATGAAAAATGAGAATCAAAATAGTTGCCAGTCAATGTGAAAAAAAACCCAAAACATGGACTCTTGGTGCACTGAACAGCTAATGAATGCAGACTTGATGCACACCTTTTTAAAAGCTACACATGTACACCTTGGCTATACTCTGCTGCGGACACATTGACTGACTACGGCCAAGTAGTCATTCCTGTTATACTTCCATGAGATCTGAATGTCTACATTAACCCTCGTGCTCACTGTCTGATTACAAAGTTTACGTCACTCTGCCCCAGGCAGATCCTAGCAAATGTAGTGGATGCAGAAACTATAACACCCGTTAAAAGTGTGAGTCACAGGCAAAACATGAGGTTGAGTTTGTATTTTTTTTTTGTCACATCACATGCAAGTACAATAAAATCTTTGACAGTTAGTAAATGATCTAATCTAGACTCTAGATAAGTCTAAAAGCACACAGCAGCTGGTACTTGCAAAAGAAATAATAACAGCAATTTCTTGTGTTTCTGTAGTTAAAAATATTTTTTTAATTGCTTCTACACATAACTTGTACTTGGCCAGGCTAATCAGGTATCTTATTGTATCTTTTTCTTTTAAATCTGTGTGAGAAAAATTTAGCTTCATGCTGTTAGTCTAAAGGTTTATTTGCTGCTAATCAGCTAGCCAAGGTCTTTCCCATCTTGTGATTTTCCTACCAGCAAGCTTGCTAGCCAGGACCTGTATTCACAATATTCACAAACATCCTGAGAATCCTCTCAGGGAGATCCTAACTTAGTGTCACAAGTATTAGGAATAATGCCCAGTTTAGAGGTGATTTGGGAAAATTCTCAGAGCACGCTGAGCAAGCAAAGCACTAAAACTTTAATGTCAGTGAGGAGGTATAATTGGCATGGGTCCTTGGTATGACACTTTCTTTCAACTCATAATTGGTTGATCAAAAACAGAAAAAGAAATAAGATGTAATCTTAGCAATAATTTGAAAGACATACTTTAGGTTGCAAAATGTTTGCTGTCGTTAGAGATATCTAAGTTATCGTTGATGCATTTTTCCTGGTTTGGCTTATAAAAGTGTTGTGGTGATCACTTTCATGCTGATCACTTGGGGATTGGGGAGTTGGGGACACATCTTTAATGAGATTTGCATCAAACCAAACATTACCCTTGTAACATCTAACCTTTTGAAATGAGGTGTTTGTTTAAATACCAGAGTGCACCGATCACACAAGTGTGCATGTGCACATTGCATTGCAGCCTGTTTTGTATTCATTGGTTTTCTGGTAGCGAGTTTACATATATTAGTCAGCAATAAGCACAAGATAAAACGTTAGGCTGCCCGAATAGTTCACAAAGTCAAGAAGTTATCTTCATTCCTAATTAAAAAAAAAAAAAAATCACTGTGCTACTCAACTTACAAGGTGGAATATCTTATTTAGTGCTTTATATGATATTGAATTAACACATCTTCAAGCATGTTATACACTTTGGTGATCGGATCTTCTACAGCTTAAAAGGAAGAATTAACAGGATTATGTGAACTGCATGCATTCTGCTTCTTCACATGGAGGGAAACAAATGCCAGCGTTATTCCTGTGTACTTCTTAAAAGTTCTCTTGACTGTGCCTAACAGTCATCTTGAAAGCTCTGTTAAGGGCTAAGATGCATCGCACATGACTTTTTTCTACCAGGATTTAGCTCTAATTTTAAGGGGTATTTCATAGGAAATGTTAAAGATTTTGAGAATTTTCTAAGAATTAGGCACTAGGAAGGTTTGTAAACCTTTGTCTTGGTCCTCTGTAACAGTCAGCTCTTCAGAGAGGATCAGTTTTGCAGTCAAATTGTCATGGTCCCTGGGTCTGGGACCCAGAGTTTTTTCAATCTTGTATTGTTGTTCCTGGTTTGTTTCTTTATATTTGCATTCCTAGGGTTTTGGTTCTTTAGTTCTGTTCATGAGCACTGGTTATATTATTTCTCTATGCTTCCGAGTTTGTTATCTTAGTTGTTAGATTATGTTTGTTTCTCTTTCTGGTTCCCACATAGTGTTCCTGTGTCTGTCTTGTCTCTGTGTCCTGTCCTCATGGTTATCTGTTTCCCCACTCAGTTATGTCTCCTGTTTTTGTGCATTTTGTTCCTCACCCACTTGAGTAGTTCTATTTTTTATGTCTCTTGTGTTTTGTATTTGGTTTTAGTCTGCATTTCTGTTTCCGTGTCTACTTCCTGTTTATTCTTGGCAGTCCTTGTTATTGTGTGCTTTGTATTCAGTTTTGCTTCCCCTTGTCTCGTTAGTGTGTTTCAGGTTACTTGTTCTCCCTGGCTGTTTCTCCTCCTCTTGTTACCTCTTGTTTATATTTTGTCTTTGTCTTCCTCAGTTCTTTGTTGTGTTGTCCCTCATACATAGTGTGGTGCTCTGCTTCTGCTCCAAGTCTGACTCACAATTCTGGTCTACTCTGTTTGGAGAATCGTCTTCATTAAAGTTGTACTTTGAGTTCACGTTTTGACTCCCGAGTCCTGCATTTTGAGGCCTAGTCTGCCTGTTGTCACAAAAGAACTCTTAAGTGCCCACAGAAGTCTTTGTCCTGTGAATTGAAAGGCCATTCTAACCAGAACCTGCAGCAGGTGGAGAACTAGTTTTCCCCACACCACAAATAGAATCTAAGTCTATGGGAAACACTACCTTCTGTGACCATGCAACAGTTTTAGGAAAATCTCTACATACTGGTCGTTGTTAAACAGAAAATAAAGACTGTGAAATACAAAAAGGATCCTGTTGTTATTATTACTTGGCAGTAATAAGTTTCAAATGCATTTATGGGAAAGGAGAAAAACTTAAAGAATTTAAGTTATTTAAGAAAAGTGTTATTTAAGATCAGTGTTAAAAAGGTAAAGATCAATAATAAGTAATTAGAATTATCTGTTGTTCCTTAATTTTGATAGGCAGAGTGATGTGAAAGAGAAGGGACAGAATCATAATCCGATTTAAATCAATTCTATTTTATTTATATAGTGCCAAATCATCACCTCAAAGGCACTTTATATTGTAAGGTAAAGACCATACAATAATTACAGAGAGAACCCAAAAATCAAACAACCCCCAGTGGGAAGGAAAAACTCCCTTTTAACAGGAAGAAATCTCCCGCAGAGCCAGGCTCAGGGAGGGCAGCCATCTGCCACAAATGGTTGGGGGTGAGGGGAGGGAGACTGGACAAAAGACAGACTGTGGAGGAGAGACAGAGATTAATGATAACTCATGGTTAAATGCAGAGTGGTGTATAATCACACAGATACTGAAAAATGTTGAGTGAAAAAGAAACACTCAGTGCATTATGGGAAGCCCTCAGTAGCCTAGGCCTATTGCAGCATAACTAAGGAAGGTTTCAGGGTCACCTGATCCAGCCCTAACTGTAATCTTAATCAGAAAGGAAAGTTTTAAATCTAATCTTAAAAGTAGAGCGGGTATCTGTCTACTAAATCCAAACTGGGTGGAGAAGAGGGGCCTGAAAGCTGCCTCCCATTTTACTTTTAAGCATCCTATGAACCACTAGTAAGTCAGCATTCTGAGAGAAAGGTGCTATATTGGGGTGGTATGGTAATGGATCTTACAAAACAACAGAATTAGCTGTGAGTTATTTAGAGCCTGTAGCATGTCTTGGGATGAGGCCAGATGGACAACTGTGATCCTATTACCCCGGCTACACAGTTGTAGGTCTACCTTTAGATCCTGAATTCCCCACAGTGGACGGGGTACACTCGGACAGCTTCAGTTTTTTGTTCATTAACTCTGAGAGGACCTCTGAGGGCCTTGCCTATCCATTCAGAAAACAGGTCTGAGCACAGTTCATGGTATGTGTCACTAAAGAACGATATTGTTGATCTTTGGAGATATAATCAGATGCTTACAGCAGTGCTTTGTACTCTGTGCCGTGTTGTCTGTCTTTTAAATGTAAAATCTCTCTCTCTCTCTCTCACAGATGTTACAGCCAGAAATATTATGGTATTCATGACATGTCCTGAATAATTCTGACATAAAAACAGGTTACATGAATAACTGAGATTCTCAGAAGAGTAGAACAGTAGAAGAGTAGAATTTATGTGTTATGAATGCCAATTCAGCCAACAAAATATAAATGTTTGGCTCATAATCCAATTATTTTGCATCAGTGATGTTTGAAATGATGCGTAAACATGTGCACAAAGAGGGGAGTAGGGTAGGAAGCAGTGCTGATCACTGAGTGGCTGTTGGTCATACTAGATGGCCCATGTGCAGGCCATGCAAGCTCTGGTCAGGCAACTGATTATGCCAGTATCACTTAGCTTATATAATTCTCTAGAAAGTCAGTGCAGTAATATAGCTGATAACTTGCTTTGATACAAATAAAAAATGGGGTCCGGGCAGCCTGTTTAGTGAAAGGCCACAAAGCTGTCAGGAAAAAAAAATTGTTTAAACTGAGAATAAATGAAAAAAACAGTAGTAATTTCTCGGTCCAGGGAGTGTTATGTTTTACAGTTAAAATTAGGACCAAAATGCAGAAAAACAAAAAATTACATTGCATGACATTGCATAAAACAGGCAGGGTTAGTGCAGAAAAGTAATGACTCAGAAAAGGCCAAGGGAAAGACTGGATATGTACAAAGAGCTGACTGGGAAATGAGACACAGGTGGAAACGACTGAGGTGGGGCAGACAGTTAGGAAAGGAGGGAAAAGCATCAAAAAGCATCAAAAGGCATGAAATCAATCTTAAAAACTGCAAACATGAAGACAGAGGCAGGGAAGCATAAAAGACATGAAGAAATGTCAAACTAGAAACACAAAGGAGTACCCCCCCTAAAAAAACAAAACAAAACAAAACAAAAAAACCCACTGAATATAACAAGGACCACAACAGAGTGTTTTATTCCACATGTTGTCAAATTATTTTTAGACTGTGGGTGGCACGGTGGCGCAGTGGTTTAAACAATATATAATTTACAGTGTATATTATAGTATATGTGTTTATATTATTAAAAAATACAGTAAAATCATATTCATGTACCTTCTGGGATATGATGATGTAATATTAAACATTCTTTTTGTTATGTAAATGGCTGGCTACACAATAACAATGATTGTCTCAAGGATGCTTTCTCATTTGAGGCATTTTTGTCATGTCCCAGTTAAATATTTATAATGACTTCATTTTGTTTTTCCCAAAGTCTGTTTCATGTTGCTGATATTTTGTATTGTTTTTATTTTGCTCAGTGGATCGGGAGTTGTGATGAATGAAGGATAAAAGGTGTTTGTCTTTATTTTTCCTGGATGGGGGTAGACAAGTGGCTAGTCTTAGATATACTAAGCAACGTTTTTTGAGAGGTAACGGCCGTGTTGACTTTGTGATTGAAGCCAGATGCAATGTAATATACATTTAAATACACATTCAGAGAGCAGAGCAGAATTGTTTTCCCTAGCATACTGTTTGGCAGCATTGGTGCTATTCTTGTATGACCTTTAATTATAAAATGTTAAGAGAAAATCCTCAAAACAAAAAACAGACAAGCGAAAACCACATGCTGATTTAAATTAACAGTCTTGCAATTTAAGTAGATATGTTCATGAAGATACGCTTAATTTAATGTATTAATATTTCATTTTTTAGCATTTCTGTATTACTGAGGCCATGCGAAGCAAATTGTAACTGCTGTCTTTGTTTTTAAAAGTGAGTTACTGTTGCTCAGTTTTATCAATAAATTCCATATTAAAATACATAAATTTGATAGACATTCATAAGACCAGCGATTCACCAATGGCAACAGCCACTGAATGTCTCATGCTTGATAAATATCATTTTGTATTAATGTATGTTCAGAGGGCACTTTAAAATGATGAAAATGAGGTGCTAAGTCATTAACACACCTGAACACAGACTGTCATATTCAGGAAAAACTTGGCAATATGGCCAAAAATTGTCTCATGGATAAATTCACTCTTCATCAACTTAAGACCAAACATTATTTGAAAAAAACAAAACAAAAACACCAAATAACACTAAGAGCCAAATTCAGTATGCGGGGTGAATTAGCGTGATGTTGCAATCTCAAAAGTGTGCTAACAGGAGGAGAAAGTTCTCAGGTGATATAGTAACACTTTGCTAGTTAAATTCTGATTATATTTATACAAAGCTGTAGCCAGTTCATTTCAATCATGACCAGCCAAGAGCTGTCAAGAGCTGTAAATTAGTGGTGCAAAAACTAGCAGATGTGATGAAGAAGTGAGTGGCCAGCGTCCTAACAAAAGTAATACAGGTAAGCACATGCTATATGTATTCCTGTCTGGAAACAGCGTGGCTATTTAGATCAATGAGAGGTAACTGAAGGAGAATCAAATTTTAGATATAAGGTTGAACAGGTTCCTGATCCTGAGGACTGGGACTCTAGAGGAACACAGGATTTACTCAGAGGAGAGCTGTGTTATCACAAACTATTCCACTATATAAACTTGAAGTCTTTGTTTAACAGATGGCCTATATGATGGGTAGAACACAAAACAATATTCACTGTCAGATCCCTAGCTTTCTGTGTGTTAAAGAATATACTGTTATTGTGACACGTGCACAAATGCATGCATTGCTCTCAATTTTTCTGCAAGCTGTGAGGCTGCAGGTACTACATCAATATGATGTGCAACAGCTCAGAAAGAAAGAAAGAAAGAAAGAAAGAAAGAAAGAAAGAAAGAAAGAAAGAAAGAAAGAAAGAAAGAAAGAAAGTTGCTCTGTGTGTGCACACTACTGAGAAGAGACGGTGTACCTGAAACACTGCAAACTGCTCTGCTCACTGTAAAAAATAACTTGGTTGCCTGTAAAACTAGATAAATCCTCCCTCCTTCTAACACTCCACATTCAGTTCTGTTCTGCTATGGGGCAGAAAAATGTGGGTCTTGGCTCTAAACAAGGCCCGAGTAAAGAGTTACAGGACAAAGCCAGAGTTTTGGCACCATGCTCAGAGCCTTGAACCATCCAGTAATGAGCTGGTTCTGATAACATCCACCCCTTTCATTCCAAATAAATAAACACTCCTAGTAGCAACTATCACAACCAACATGAGGTACAAAATAACACATGCTTCCTTTTTTGGTGTTAAATTTAATGCCGTTTTCAATCATTTGTAGGGCTGCATCTATAGATCATTTTAGTAATTTGCTGAGGTTTGATTTTAAAGAGCCATTTCTTTTTCCGTGTTGAGTATTCTGTCTATTATTCCATCAATCAAGTATTTAGATAAGAAATACTTTTGTCTTATTAATGAATAATAATAAATATTCAAAAGAGAAAAAGACACAGGACTTTTAAAACAAACTGCTAATTGGTTTCCATTTACGAAATTGGAATTTTTTTAGTAGTTTAACTCCATACAACATCTGTCCAAAAAAAAAATTCATTGTATTTATGTGGGCTATTAAATGCAAAAATATCAATAATCAAAAGTACAGGAATGTCAATAAGGTATACATATAACTTAAACTAAGGCATAAAATAGCCTTTACCCTGTCTTCTTGGAAGGCTTTCTTACATCAGTAGAGTTCTGACATTATTCTGTCTCCTGGATGAGGTAGATTTGGTGTGTTCATGTGTATATGTGTGTGTGAGTGTATGTGTGTGTGTGTGTGTGTGTGTGTGCATGTTTGAGTGTGCTAGTGAATTCATTTGTGTTTTTAAGCCTTTAAAGGAACATGTGGCAGCTGCAGTGAAGAAAAATGAGCATATCAGCATTCTCAGAACTGAGGTTTGCCTCGTGCTTTGATGCAACATTTCCTGCTGCAGAAAACAGACGTTCTGACGGTGTAGATCTTAATAATTAATATTAATAATAATTATATGTATATTTTTCCTGGCCTACCAAAAAAAGTAAAAAATTACTCTAAATCTGCAAAATAATGTTTCTAAAACCCTGAAATAAATATGGTCTCATACACTCCATGCTCCCCTTTAAACTCCCCCTCGCTTGTTGCAGGTAAAGCTGGATGGCTGCCATCAGCCTTCAGCAAGCTGCCTGATTTATACATTGTATCAGACTAAGTTAAAACTTCATCTGCATATTTTATTTTAACCTCTGTAGTTTTCCTTCACAAAATTGACGTGGTGCTTCTTCATATCCGAAACACCAAAACAGGGTTTGCACTGGTGCAGGCCTAGAAGTCTAAGTAGATATTATAGATATTATAAAGACCAATAAAACTTTAGCAACACTAGCAAAGGTATTATCCATTTACATACTTTATATGCAACAACAAAATAGTAGTCATGCAGAGGTCTTATTATTTTTATTAATTTTTCATAAATTATAAAGCTGTGCTCATGGGCAGTGCAGAAAAAACAACAAAAAAACAAAACAAATCTGCATCAGACTGCATCCGTTTTTGTTAACTGGCACAGGTTTCCAGTATGCTCTTCAACACAACAAAATTTTACATTAGCTTGCAAGTAGCTAAACATGTTTTTTTTTCTTCTTGAAGTTCTCATAGAAAAAAATTTATGATCGTCTTACATAATGGGAAAGCAAAATTTCTGTACAAGTATTTTTAAGAGTGCCTGTGGCAAAAAGTCTTGCATTGTGTGCTATTTATCTTTTGGGGTTTTCAGTGTTTTAAGTACATTTATAGTAAAAGTGTTTAATTAGCCCTGTTTGACCTGTTGGAGTTTCTGAAGGCTTGTGTGAATGCTTTCAAGCCACTGATGAAATAATTTCATGAAAAATGAAACACAAGTTTATAATGTTCTATCTATAATACAGTGAAACAGCCAACAGTTTTTACTGTCACAGATGGTTACTTAAAAAACAAACAAACAGCAGAGTGTACTGCATGTTTGTAACAAGCTACACAAATGTGGGTATTAAGAATCCATGCTTAATTGATGAGGACTGACGTCACCTTAGATTGTGGTAACGCATCAAGGAAACTTCCCCAACAGGAAGAGGTGAAGTATTTACAATTATCAGGAAGTCTTCCTCTCAAAAACAGATGTAGGAGTGGGATATAGTCTTATAATCAGTGTTTATTAGTGTTTACAATCTGTAGCTGTGCTATGTCTGATGGAATACATATCATGGATGTTTCCTGTCACTTTCCAAAGGCTGTGAATCAGGGTAAAGTCCTGAAAAGGAATTTTAAAGAAAGGCTGGATTTTGTATGCACGCCTAGAATCCGAATTGTTTACTAATTAGGATATCATAAGTTGTTTGGTTAATTCAAATAATAATAAAAAAATATCATACTATAAACATCTGCACGTGTTTAACGGAGGATATGTTTGAGGCTGAAACATTCATAATGGTTATCAGTGAATTATATTTACTTGTGCTTCCAGTTTTCAACTTCAAGGTAGAGAAAAGCATTACCTCCCATAACTCAGAAGCCACGTGTGCAGCTTCATTAGTTACTTACTTGATCTTCATGTGGCATTAGACAAGCTGACCTTGTTGTAGGCCAGCTGACTTTGTATGCTTCGCTCATGAAAGTGGTCTTTCTCAGAGATATAGTTTGGAAAACTTCATGCTACGTTTTCTGTGCATCACAAAGGACTCTTTTTATGTTGATCACAAAACATCATGAGTGCCTTTTGAATATGGCAAGGATCATCATCAAAGTCAAAGCGCTACATATTTAGGCTGTCAGCGATCAACTGGTGGGGGAATTTCCAGTTAGAGGCAATGACAGTTAGTGGCCTTTGCACACTGATCTTGGGTTGTTAAGAGCATAAGCATTAGATTGTTTTGGAGTGATACCCATTTAGAATCGGTGTGTAATTGTTGGTTTGCACACTCTCCTCTCTTTCTGCCTTGTCTGTCAGCCTTTTATCATTCACCTTAGTCACTATCTTCCAGAACATGCAAATGAAATGACAATTATGCAGACATCTTAAAAGTAGTATGGAAGGGCTGCTTTCCATCTTGTCTGGTTTACCATTTCTCCAGCACCTCTGCTTCACAGTGACTGCTTCCCCAGAGTCACGATTCCTTTTTGTATCTGGCCAACTGGTTTCAAAGTAATTTGCTGAGGTTTGATTTTTAAAGAACCATTTCTTTTCCCATGTTGGGGTAAAATCACCATCTGCCTCACTGTCTGCTCTGATTTGAGTGGTCTCTTTGCCTGACTGGCCTGCAGATGCATTCAGATCAAGTATCGCACCTTGTTGCCTATACAATTTTATACAGTATACAATTATTGAAAATAAAGTCACCGTGCATTCACAATTAATGCTGTGAATGCTTTGTCTGACAAAATATTTTAAATCAAACAATCAATGTTATTTATGTGCAGACTTCTAGGTTTAATTCAAGGAGTTTTACAAAAAATGTGCATTAACTGTGTATGAATTACAGACATTTTACAACTTTTCACTGTAATTTTAAATTACAGTTAAGATGGAGGTGGGGGGAGTTAAAGAGGTTTGGAATAAGGAGGTGTAGTGTCATTCCTAAATCATACAATGTCCCCTAATAATGCTAATCTCATGCAAACAGGGCTTTAATCATCAGACGATGGCCAATGGGTTCCAAGATTTCCAAGATTGGACCCCACAGTTTTCACTTTTATGTATATATGTTTATGTATGCACTTAGACAAAGAGGTCACAGACAAATGGACACACACAAAATAATAATTAGAAAATGCAGATATAAAGCCGGTAGCTTGTAAATTGTTCCAACAGCAGAGAAGAGATTAAAGTGATTTGCATTACCATATTTCTAAAAAAGAGGGAAGAGCTGCCTTTGCACCGGCAGATAATTGACTCAATTTCAAACGTGTGCATTTCCCTCTCCCTTTCTTTATCCCCCCAACCTCCCTGTCACCCTCTGGGCTGAATTAATGAGAGATCAGTGAAAGGATGTTTACAAGATTAACAAATGCCTCAACACTTAGTCTGCGTATATGAGTGTCATTGGAGGTCTGTGTTGTCCCAAAGGGGCTCTGAAGATTATAGCAGCATACAGTTTTCCAAATACATTTTTTTTTTAATTACAGTGACAAAAAAGCACTAAAATGATTTTAAACTGTCATACCTGGAATGATTGATGTGTTATGTAAAGTAACTACTAGGGTGTATGGCCAGTTATATAGAGGCCATCAAGTAATAGCTGTCTATCCTCTGTCTTATCTGGTCAACACACCTAATACTGACACTAAATTCATTAATGTTCTCTACTGAAGGGAATCTTATTATCATGAAGTAATTTATTCTTGTTTTAATGGGCAATTATAGTCAACTTTTTATTAAAAAGGTGGTTTTAACGATTTTTTTCAGGTGCTTTTTTTTTACTGGTTCTTAACACTTGTTGTGCTTTTTTTTCTCCCTCTAAGTGTGTTTTATGAAGGATTTTTTTTAATACAAAACCTGCCACCTCAAACTGGGACTATCCTTACATATAAAATGCAGGTTAGTGCTGAACAAGATATTTTTTCCCTAATTAGGCTCATAGTTAAATATTCATGTCCAGAAGAAGGTCCAGAAAGTCAAGGGAATAAAAATACAAAGTAGTACTGTACAGTACTGTGTAAAAGTCTTGAGCCACCCCTCATTTCTTTATATTTTTCAGGGAAAATGGGAGATGGGTGCAGTATTGAAACATGTACAAACTTACACAGAAATAACATATATAAGGCAAAAGCAGAATTTGTACAATTCTAATGAGCTCGAAAGTCAGTATTTGTTTTTTGACCACCTTTATCCTTCAACACAGCCTGAACTCTCTTAGTGAAGCTTTCTTGTAATTTCTTTAAGTAGTCTTAAGAAATAGTTCTTAAGGCTTCTTGAAGGACATTCAAAGCTTCTTCTTTGGATGTTGGCTGCTTTTTGCTCCATTCTCTGTCAAGATGATCCCACACTGATTCAATAATGTTGAGGTCTGGGCTCTGAGGAGGCCAATCCATGACTGATAGTGTTCCATTGTGAGTTTTTAACCAGGTATGCTTTTAGTGTGTTTGGGATCATTGCCATGCTGAAAAAACGACAATCATCCCAAACACAATAAAATGCTTTCCAGACGGTATTACATGGTGGATCAAACTCTGACAATACTTTTATGCATTCATAATTTTAACAGTTTTGACAAGCTCCCCAACAGCCCCAAACCACGACAGAGCTGTCAGCATATTTTACAGGTGGCTGTAGACCCTAACTGTTGTACCTCTCTCCTGATATATATATATATATATATATATATATATATATACACACACACACACACACACACACACACACACACACACACACATATATATATATATATATACACACACACACACACACACACACACACACACACACACACACATATATATATATATATATATATATATATGAACACTGAAAAGTATCATCAGACTTTGTTCCACTATACAGTACCACATGGACTGGCAACAGCTTCATTTTTCATCATGCATCATCGCAAACACACTGCTAATGCACTGAAAGCATACTTGGATAGAAAAACACACGATGGGACACTATCAGTTATGGATTACCTTCACCAGAACCCAGACCTCAGCATTATTGAAACAGTGTGGGATCATAGAACAGAATGTAATAAAAGGCAGCCAACATCCAAATAAGAGCTTTGAATGTCCTCTAAGAACCCTGGAGAACTATTCCTGAAGAGTATGGAAACTGCAAGAAAGGTTGCCTGAAAGAGTTCAGACTGTACTGAGAAATAAAGGTGATGACTTTCAAGCTCATTGGTATTATACAAACTCAGTTTTGCCTTAAATACTCTATTTCCATGTAAGTTTGCACATTTCAATAGATTGCTGCACCTATTTTCCAATATCCCAGAAAAATATAAAGAAATGTGGGGTGGCTCAAGACTTTTGCATGGTACTGCATGGTGTCGTAGTATTTTTAGTTTCAGCAAAGAACAGATCTTGCCCTCCTCTCCACATCAATATTTTCTGGTGCTGCTTTGAGTTGAGCCATTCTGGGACTGATTACTTTGAATAATGAGATTCTTAGAGCTCAATTCTGGTGTCCTTTGTGATTAATTGAAAATGACTTTGAAGTTACAATAGAATTACAATAAGGTGTGTTTATTAAATGGGTATACTCACACAAATATTTGCACACCCACACAGCAAGTGTTCCCTCAAGTTTAGGAGAGCAGTGGGTAATTAGCACTGGCAAAAGGCATTGACACTACAGAGAGAGATGCAGTGAGATGCTCCACTGAATTATTCTGACTAATTAGTTTCTCCCATAGACCTATGGGAGCTATGCATAGATTTAATGTGGTTTACATGTATGTGTGAATTTGAGTGAAATGTGTACTGTAATTTTTGTGTGGAAGAGATATACCTGTGTTGTTTGTCTCCCAATGCCAAAGGGAAAGCTGTTGCAACAGTCTGTGTCTGGCAGAAAAGAAACTTCAAAAGCTTCTAGCAAGCTGAAGGCACACATGCTTGCTAACGGCTATGCACCAGACCAGTTTTAACTTCCTTTGAACACTGAATTACTTTAGCACTCTCTAAATTTAATAATTTTGTGACTGTAGTCTTTGTTTGGCATAATGGGTATTTCATAAAGCCTTGAGGTTGATGCTTGTGTGAATCAGCAGTCTTTTGCATCAGTGGTAACAGGTTTAGGGATGAACTAGCTTAACCTAAACCCAGTGTTGTAAAATACTGTAACCTCAAAATTTAAGTTAACCCAACCATACCAAAAATAAATGCATATAAAGAAGATTAAGGAACATGCCTCCCTTCTTTAGGGTATTGCATTTGAAATGGGCTGAGATGTAGAGAGTGTCGTATTAGCCCTGTGACCTGTCCAGTGTACCGTCCCCTTTGTCCTATGACAGCCCTCCTATGACCCTAAGTTAGATAAACAGCTATGACAATGGATGAAAAAGTAGTTCCTCCTGATACAGCAAAACTGGAAAGTCCCATGTTTGGACAATTTTACTGACTTCTGATAATTTTCCTGGGAGAAGTGTTCTCTGACTTCAAAACATTAGCTTAGGTGGTGCTAGAAATTCCTGTGTTCAGTATCACAGCAAAGTGTGAGTTCAAGATTCAGAACAAAATTTAATTGGACATGAAAAGTTTTTTTGTTTTTTTTTTGCATTTATAGCAGTCCCTCTTAATTAAGCAAGCATCCACTTTAAGTCAATTTAGTTTGTATTTGCCTGTTCAAACACAAAGGCTATAGTATGTACTTGAAGTGGTGTTGACATGTGAGGAGTGCCTACATTCCTGGTCAAAGTGACCAGATATTGAAATGTCTCTGGTCACTTTTTCCCCTCCATGCCTTCATGAATTGTTATTGCAATTTAGTTGTTTATGAAGGTTACATTCAAATGAATATGTCTCATTATCAAAAAACTGGAAATTAAAAAGAGAATCCATAAATGATCATGATAGAATTTTTACAACCCTGTCAGTCAAATTGTTAGATCATGAAAAAGTCTAACACAACCTCTGGCCCTAACTCTGGAATAACTGGATTACATTTAAAACCTGACCTCTCGCTGTGTGGAGTTTGCATGTTCTCCCCGTGTCTGCATAGGTTTCCCCCCGGGTACTCTGGTTTCCTCCCACAGTCCAAAGACATGCAGTTACTGGGGTTAGGTTAACTGGTCACTCTAAATTGCCCATAGGTGTAAATGTGAGTGTGAATGGTTGTCTGTCTCTCTGTGTTAGCCCTGCGACAGGCTGGCGACCTGTACAGGGTGTACCCTGCCTCTTGCCCTATGTCGGCTAGGATAGGCCTGAAGAAGGGTAAGTGGAAGAGAATGGATGGATGGACATATAAAATAAAGGGAAGGTGATTGTGGCACATTTCCCTAGGTAAAGCGTAGGTAGCTAAATAAATAGAGAGAAGGTTGAAGGGGATAATTGTTTGACATGTAAGGCAAGTCTTTCATCCATTTGGGGATTTTCCTTTAGCGTGTGTGTGTGTGTGTGTGTGTGTGTGTGTGTGTGTGTGTCAGTGTTTGGGGGGAGCTGCAGCTGTCAGTCACTGCTCAAGGCTAAGCTGAACTTCTTCAATGAGAGCTTAAAAATGAGTTATGTTAATTAGAATTAGAATTGCAAATATTTTTTAATTCCAAAACATTGGAAAATTACTGTGTTACAACAGCTAAAACATGAAAAACAACTTAGTTCAGTAAAAGAGATACAATATCCCTGAACAATATAGGTTGGAAAGGTAAAACCTTACACTAAAGAAGGAGCTTGTTCCACCAGAAAATGCAAAAGAAGTGAAAAAATAAATCAAAATTTATATGATGCAATAAGGGGCTTATATCTAAAATGCATTCAGGTATTGTGGTATGAGGTAGTAAAGATTTCCTCTATTCGTCCTTTCTGTATTTGTACTGGTGGCACAACACAAATACAGAAAAGACCACTAGCACCATTGTCTCACAACAAGAAGGTCAGGAGTTTGAATCCATCGAATGGCTGGGGCATTTATGTTCTCCCTGTGCATGTGTGGGTTCTCTGTGGGTACTTCCGGTTTCCCTCCACAGTCAACAGAATCCATGATTCTAAACTGGCAGTAGGCATGGGTGTGAGTGGTTGTCTGCCTTTCTGTGTTAGCCGTGCGATAACCCCATCACCCTGAATTGGATAAGCAGAAGAAAATGGTTGGATTGATCTGTCCTTGTGGCAGGGGAGCATAGACAGATGTTAGAGAAAGTATTCAGCTGCGTGTCTGCTAAGCAGTGCAGAGGGTGGTCAGGATCCATTAATTATCCATAACCATTCACAATAGCCACAATCATTTGGATGACCTCTGTATCATCTGATGGAGGAATCCAAAGAGTGTGTTGATTCAAACAGCAACAGCAATGATAAACTCCCTCAGTGAGTAATATGGATGCATTTCAACAGCTAGCAGTTCAGTACTGAAGCCACAGAAACCTTGCGTCGCGTAACGTCTGGGATTAGAACACTTTTCACACTATTAATGCAATCCTTACACATTTCATTTTACCTCAGATTAACATCTCTTTCCACCCCTAAAGTCGTAAAGCTAGGTACGGTCACACTGTGTTAGTGTGGCAACATCTTGTTGTGATGGTACAACACTCTACGAGGCTGTGTTCCCTCTTGTCTTGTCTGATCACTGATGAGCTGATGAAGATTCTCCATTGCCATGAGTGTAATGCAAAGAAAAACCACTAGCAGACTTATTTTGTTTTTTTTTAAAGCATCCTTGGGTTTCTTGAAAGGTGCTATTCAAATCTAAGATATTTTTATTAATAAAACTTGACTTTGTAAGTCTTACAAAACAAAAAGCCATTTCACCTTTGCGTAAATCACAATGAGCAACAAAAAATTTATCGGGTGACAGTTTAATTAAAATTAATAAAAGACTGCCACTCAGTATGATGCCAGAGGGAAAAAACAAAGGAGAGCGTATGCATTATCCCTTTTGATGTGGCTCTAGAACTATGAATCTCAATTATCTGGTGGATCTCTAGATAAAGTGACAGATGTATAAACTGTCTTAAGGCAGCTGTTTTAGCCAACACACATTGTAGGAGTTTGGTTTGAAGCTGTGATTTTTGATGTATTTAAATTCCAGGGATTCTCCTGATTCCCTTTTCTATGTTCACATATCTCACTAGTCTGACAGATGGTATGATATGCTAACTTCAAACTATTTTAATAAAATGTTGGCTTTAAATGTTTCTTCCTTCACCGAAAAACATGCTAGGTTAGCCCTGCCTATCTTAGTACAGGACACTCTTATAAAAAAAAAGTTTCACTTCCTGGTTAAAAAAGTGCTGTTTTTAATTTGTCCAGGCAATTGCATCTAAATGCACCAAACACTGAGGAAATGTCATCCTTCATGATTCATGCTACTATGATAATAAATTACCTTGAATCTTTAATATACACACTGTTTATAGCACTAATATTATGTACTGTCGGCAGAGTGTAAGTAGAGACTTTCAAACATAGCTCTATCCACACTTTACTGTTTGCAGGTTTTCTTTAATCTCTGTGTCACTGATAACAGACAGATACCTTTAACTTACTGGAATACAGTTCCTGAGTACATGAATTTAAATGTACCAAAGTGTTACATTTTTAAAAAAAATGCAGTTTAAATTTATACCAGTGTATGTGAGCATTTGTGGCAGGAAACAGCTGCACATAAAAGCACACTTCTGACCTCATTATGCTACCTCTGAAGACGCTCAATCATTTATGTGGTAAACATCTGATTCATTGGTAGGGCTTACTACACAACAAGGTCGATTCCTTAATGCAGCCCTTATCTAAGTTGTGCAGTGAGGTGTTTTTTTCTTACATTACATATTCCCTTTTGAGCTACAACTCGGCATCGGATGCCACATCTCTAAATTCAGCACCCATGGGAAAGAAGGGAATCATTTTTCTCAGCTGGCCATTAGGGTGAAGAGCTACAATTTCACATTCAGGCAAGTGCACAAATGTAATCACACACATACAGTTACACTCACAGGCAGCTATATGTTTGCATAAAAAACACACACATACACATAATCACACAGAGCTCTGTGGACTCACAAGTGGAGGTATTAGGTCATTATTGTAGCTTTAGAGAAATGAACACTTCATCTCCAACCCTTCTCAAGTAGCTATTGATCAGTCTTCCCCCGTAGAGTTTAGTTTTTCAGTTTCAGGCCATTTTCCTCAAGAAAATACCAGGTATGAGCTATGAATTAAAATTTGAGTAACTTGCAGCTTCCGTATGTTGTTTAAAATTTGTTAATGTGGCATTTAGTTGATAGTGGTAATGTATGACAACAGGGGAATGATATTCAGCAAATGGTTTGGACAGCCTGGAACTGAACCAGGGACTCTCTGCGTGGGGTATTGGTGCACATGTTTTATGTACCCTAACCACTCAGCCTAATAAACAGGCACTGGGTGGGGGGGCTACATTTTTAAAGATCAGAGTAATGATAAGCTCCAACATTATCAGTATTGGTTATGATACCAGAGAAACTAGAGAAACTATTATAGCTACATAAATCTTGCACATTTTATCTCACCAGCTTTTTTCTAATTTGCAATGAGAGATTAAGTAATTTGACTATGATGCATTTCTCTGTTTCCAGTTAAGAAAAGATACGTGTTTCTTGGAGCCTCTATGAGAGGGGCAGGGAGAGCTGCTGCACCCTGCAGCACAGATTTACACACACACACACACACACACACACACACACACACACACACACACAGACAGACAGACAGAGAGACCCTGCTCTTAGTGACAGTGACAGGGAGAACTAAACATTCAAAAGTGTTTTTGAACATTACAAAAGTCAGTTTTGACAGTTCTGTCTTTTGCATGTAAGGGCACAAAAACAACCAATCGCTCCAAACATGCAGAAAAGGTCCATCATGTACAGACCAGGAAAGCTCATAGTCTTGTTGCTACACGTATGTTATTTATGCTAGCTGCCTTGAATGTGCACAGGACTTGACTAAATTATACAAACATGGAATAATGATTAAAAATAACCATTAGCCAGCTGACTATGTAGATATTTGTCTGTTCATATATTTAGCCCAAAATGAGTTTCAGAATGCTCAGAGCGTGAGTAGTGTAGTATTCAAAACCTCTTTACTTAAAAATATGTTGCTACTTTAAAAATTAATCTACCTGGGTTGAGGAAAAGAATAACACAGGTACTCCTGTGTTATTCTTTTATTTTTCAGCTGCCTTTAGTACAGTTAAATCTTAAGGGTACCCATGCCAAGTATTAATTTTTATTAGCTAATGTTCAAGGCTCTTATTGCTGCATCACACACTATTATCCCATCTTATTTGATACACCAGCCAACTTCTCAAATCCACACACTACCATTTGACATTGCCCCCATGCCACACCACTTAATCTACAGGAAACACTCTGAGAAACTATCGTCACTGAGATACATTTGATGATAAAGTTATTTTTACCAACACTTATTATTCCCAACATCATAAACTATCCAATGCTCTGGGCCCACTGCTGTTACTGTCATTGCAGTATAATAGGCAAAACATAAGCAAGTGTGTGTGTGTGTGTGTGTGTGTGTGAGTCAGCAGGTAAGATTTGAGCATTTGAGACAAAGTGGAAATGCAGTGACTGGGAATCACTAGGTGACTCACAGTGCTTGTCTTTTTTCAGTGGACTACTAATCTGTCATTGAAAATGTGGAAATATGTACAGTATAAGTGGCCTGATAACATATTATATAGCACCTACATTATGTTAAAATTGTTTTTGAATGTTCTGTGTTATTAATAAGCTCTAAATACATATGGAGAAATGAAGACAGTAATAGCTGTGGTCTGGTATTCTGTGGCTTCTCAGCCCGTAGTTCTGAGAATTAGTTTTTACACCCGATGCCCTGTGCAGTCATGTTTGATATGCTGCTTCTCTCCCTATTGCTCAGCTCCTACTGCTGTACTGTAATTACTGCGCTTGGCAGACAGTCACGACACATCGACAACAGACGAATTTGGGTGTAGGGAGGGGATAAGCAAAAGAAAAGAAAGATGTGGGGGTGGGTGTTTTGAGGGAAAAAGAGTATCACAGTTTTTCTACAAACTCTCTCAGGAAAACTGCAGCACTCTGAAAGTTTAGTTCAGTCATATCTCTCCTATACTGTACATGAGACATACCAGTAAAATGCATGTGTGAGGTTACTATATTCATGTGGAAAGAATGACGACACTATACCATACCACCTAATACCTTTCACCTTAGGTGGTGAAACAAACCCATTTACCATTTGTTTTAGAACAACATCCACTGAAGATTTTAAAATAAACATTGTCTTCAGAAAGTATACAGATCCCTTCACATATTCATAAGTGTAGTATTGCATTCTGTTTTAAAGGGTATCTATATTAGATTTTTAACACAGAGCAATCATTTTCCAGGTAACTATATAGTGGAATAATAATAATAATAATAATAATAATAATAATAATAATAATAGATTTAGCATAATAAATTTGGGTGAGAATAACATTTTAAACTTTGTTCATTTTCATTATGATTTCTAATGAGTTCTTATTAGTTTTTTTTATTAGCTATTGTGCAGGTAGTGAGTGAACTAACAAAGAAAGGAATAAGGCAACTGATATATGCTAGATAATAATCAGGAAGGCGAAAAGGACTTGTATCAACTGGCTAGGCAGAGAGATCGAGCTGGAAAGGATGTGCAGTAGGTTAGGGTGATTATAGACAGAGATGGACTTGTACTAACAAGTGAAGATAGTGTGTTGAGAAGATGGAAAGAGTACTTTGAGGAGCTCATGAATGAAGTGAGAGATGAAATGAGAGAGGGTTGAGGATGGATGGAGGAACTTGTCACACAAAAAGGCAATCAGTGAACAAACTGCAAAGATAGTTCTTTGTGATCCAGGCTCTCATGTGTGCTAAAATTGCAAAGATTTGATGAAAAAGAAATATTGTGATCTTTGGCAAACTCCAAGTGGGCTATCATATGGACTACTCCAAAAAAAACCCAATCATCTAACTAGCTCACAATCAGCTAATTTTGGTTGCTGGTGCTATTATATTGACCTATATTTAAGTAAAATTTAAGTTGGATCCTTTTTTGCTATAAAGGATTGATAGAAAAAAGTGGGGGGCTTCTGAAGTGGGGCATGCGAGATAAAGTTTGAAAACCACTACACTTGAAGGCATGCAAAACTGTCACATCCTTTGGATTTTTTGCAGAAAGTTAATCCAGAGGACCAGTTCTATTTACAATATAAATGCTTCCCTTAGGCAGTATTATTAGCGATCATAGCATACATTTTAATTGCTATGCAGATGATACCCAACTTTATCTATTTATGAAGTGAGATGACACACAGCAACTACTTAAACTCCAGGAATTTCATAAGGACAGGAAGGCCTTGATTACCTTTAATTTTCTGCTTCTAAATTCAGATAAAACTGAGGTTATGGTACTTGGCCCTAAAAATCTCAGAAACATGATGTCTAACCAGATACATTGATGGCATTACCTTGTCATCCAGTAACACCTTGAGCAATGTTGGAGTCATATTTGACCAGGATATGTCCTTTAGTGTGAATATTAAACAAATATGTAGGACTGCTTTCTTGCACTTGCACAATATCTCTAAAATTAAAAACATCCTATCTTGGAATGATTATAAAAAATACAGTAGTTTATGCATTACTTCTAGGCTTGAATATTGTAATTCATTATTATCAGGTTCTAAAAACTTCCTGAAAAGTCTTCAGTTGATCCAAAATGTTGCAGTGATAGTATAGAGACTAGAAAGACAGAGTGGATTTCTCCCACATCAGCTTCCCTTTATTTGCTCTCTGTTAAATCCAGAATCAAATTTAAAATCTTTCTCCTCATATACAGGGTCTTGAATAATCAGGTCCCATCTTATCTTAAAGGCCTCAGAGTACCGTATCACCCCAATAGAGTACTTCACTCTGGGAATGCTGGCTTATTTGTGGTTCTTTAGGTACACTATATTGCCAAAGGTACTCACTCACCTATCCATATCATTGAATTTAGGTGTTCCAATCGCTTTCATGGCCACAGGTGTATTAAACCAACCATCTAGGGATGCAGACTACTTCTGCAAACATTTGTGAAAGAATGGGTCACTCTCAGGAGCTCACTGAATTCCAGCATGGCAACATGATAGGATGCCACCTGTGGAACAAGTCCAGTTGGGAAATTTCCTCTCTACTAAATATTCCACAGTCAACTGTTAGTGGTATTATAGCAATGTGGAAGCGATTGGGAACAATAGCAACTCAGCTGCAAAGTGGTAGGCCACATAAAATGACAGAGTGGGGTCAACGGATGCTGCAGTGTGCAGATGTCACTAACTTTCTGCATCCAAGCTTTACATCACCAAGCACAATGCAAAGCATTGGATGCAGTGGTGTAAAGCATGCCTCCACTGGACTCCAGAGCAGTGGAGATGTGCTCTCTGGATCGATGAATCATACTCTTCTGCCTGGCAATCCAATGAGTCTGAGTTTGGCAGTTGCCAGAAGAACAGTACTTGGCTGACTACACTGTGCCAAGTGTAAATTTTGGTGGAGGGGGGATTGTGGTGTGGGGTTGCTTTTTAAGGAGTTGGGCTCGGCCCCTTAATTGCAGTGAAAGGAAGTCTTAACGCTTTAGCATACCACAATGTTTTGGACAATTTCATGTTTCCAACTTTGTGGGAACAGTTTGGCATCGGCCCCTTCCTGTACCAATCTGACTGCACACCAGTGCACAAAGCAAGGTTCATAAAGACATGGATGAGTGAGTTTGACTGGCCTTCCACAGAGTCCTGATCTTAACCTGACAGAACACCTTTGGGATGAATTAGAATGGAGACTACAAGCCAGGCCTTCTCATCTGATATCAGTGTCTGACCTCACAAATATGCTTCAAGAAGAATGGTCAAAAATCACCATAAACACACTCCTAAAATTTGTGGAAAGTCTTCAGAGAAGAGTTGAAGCTGTTATAGCTGCAAAGGGTGGGCCAATATCATATTAAACCCTATGGATTAAGAATGGGATTTGACCCAAGTTCATACGTGTTTGAAGGCAGACAAATACTTCTGGCAATATAGGGTATTTAAAAGTAGAATATAAGACAGATGCTTCAGCTTTCAGGCCCCTGGTCTGTGGAACCAGCTCCCAGTTTGGATTCGGGAGACAGATACTCTCTCTACTTTTAAGATTAGGCTTAAAACGTTCCTTTTTGTTAAAGATTTTAGTTAAGACTGGATTAGATACCCCTGAACCCTCCTCTAGTTATGCTGCAATAGGCCTAGGCTGCTGGGGGCTTCCCATGAGCCATTGAGTGTTTCTTCTTCACTCACCTCTTTACACTCTTTCTGTGTTTGTACACCACTCTGTATTTAATCAATAGTTATTATTAATCTCTGGCTCTCTTCCACAGTGTGTCTTTTGTCCTGTCTCCCTCCCCTCACGCCCAACCATTTAGAGCAGATGGATGCCCCCCCTGTGCTTGGTTCTGCCAGAGGTTTCTTTCTGTTAAAAGCAGTGATGTCAGTAACGCGTTACTCTAACCTGGCTACTTTTTTTCAGTAATGAGTAATCTAATGCGTTACTATATCAGATTAAAGTTACTTATCCAAGTCACTGTGCATTACTTTTTTTGTCATTTTCCTTGGTAAAAAGATATATTTTTACTTCTTGGATCTTGGGGAGTGACTTCTGGCCGATGCGGCAATTAAGTCCCGTTTTCAGCATGATGACAATGATAACACACAGCAACACAAACGTAAACAATGGACGGAGGAGAGAGATGCGCGTTTTCTAGATAGAAATACAGGCACTGTTTTGAGTTTGTTTCAGCTAAAGATGAAAATATCAAGGTTCGTTGTACATGTTTAAAAAGACATTTTTAATGTCAATGACAGGTTTTACCTTGATAAAAAAAACAAATATATAAAAGTAACTTTGCCAAAAACTGATTGCAGCTTGCACCTTGTGATAGAAATGCTATATCTCGCTCAAAATGACTTGATATCATTCATGAGGGAGATGTTTGACACATTTCACAGATTATAGGTCAACAAGTCATTTACAGCCATTTAAATACAGGCAATCATTTTTTGGCAGATGATCAATTTTTGTCACAACACCGGCAGCTGTTGAATGTAACTAATAAAGTAACCTGTAATCTAACTTAGTTACTTTTAAAATTAAGTAATCACTAAGTTACTTCTTAAAGGAGTAATCAGTAATCAGATTACCTTTTCAAGGTAACTATGCCATTACTGGTTAAAAGGGAGTTTTTCCTTCCTTCCTACAAGTGCTCACTCGTAGGGGGCCATCTGATTGCTGGGGTTTTCTCTTCATTATTGTAGGATCTTTACCTTTTGAGTTGAATTAAATACATTACCTGAATCTTATTCCTTTTTTCACCTATGTCTTTGAGAGAGAGGACACCTGATGTGCCACTGCATTTTTAAATCTTTGTGTTATGAGCTCCTGATAGTGTTTCTGTGTCATTACCCAAGATAAAATATGACTTTAAAATCAAATCCTCATCCTTCTATGCCAAACTTCATTGATGACAGTGGCCTAGTGAGTTGAGGCAGTTTTTTTTAAAATTTTTATTTGCAAGTCAAGAGTTTGACAGACAGTGACTTTTTTTTCTGGGGTGCACAGACACTTTAAGGAAAAGTGAATCTGTTCCCTTGCTGTGATCAGACTTTGAGGGTACTTCTTGCTGAGGAAACAGAGTAGATTTATCTGACACAGCTTCACCTACTTCCAAGTTGCATGAAGAAGAGCAAAAACACTTGTAGTATGAAGAACAACTTTATTGCTTGACCAATTTGTTTCAGCTTGTAGCCTTCATCAGGGTTATACTTCTTGCTGAGGGACAGGGATACTAACCAGTTTTGAGCAAGAGATGAACACAGCTGAAAACAGAGATGTTCGAAGAACACTTGCTTCGAAGTGCTTATGACCTTTGACTGGAGCAAAGGTTCCCCTTTTAGCATACAGCCATGAAAACAACAGGGTTGCTTCAGGACAAGTCTCTGATTGTCCTTAGGTTACAAGTTTCTGGAGCAGTTCTTGAACTGAATAGGCCTTTTGGATGAGAGGTGAAATGTCTTCAAGAAACAAAAAGAAGTCCATTCACCTTTTTCAAGCTCTAGAGACTACTATGACCTGGATGACTGAGAACCTACACAGACTTAGGTTACAAGCTTTACCCCTGTTCACCGACACTTTTCACCAAATCTGATTAAACTTGACAGGATTTTCCATTAACATTGGAAAAACTGCACAAGTCCAGGTGTGGTGAAAAATGTAAACATGCCCAAGAAGACTCAACGTTGTAATGTCAGCAAAAAAGGGTTTGGTAAACAGCTGATTAAGGGATCTAGATACTAAAATCCTGCTTTTATAAAAGTGGCATTTTTGCCCATTTGAACGTTACTCTACAAAATATAACATTCAAAAGTGAAAGAGTTTGAATGCTTTGTGAGTTTCAGTGTAGATTCATTTGTTTCCAGTAGCAGCTGCAATAACAGAATGCAGTCATGCAAATCATTGTAAAATTCACAGATGTCACAAAATCTGGTTCATTTACTCTAGTCATGTGGCTAAGACTTTAGCAGCAAGCTGCCATATCTAGAAACTGTTGTGTAGCTGTCGTGATCTACCATTTCCCCTCCTCTCCCCATTACTCACAGTTATTGGGATGGGTCGCAACTGAAGCAGAGAGGAACAGTGGAAAAAGGGTTGTTAGAAGGCCTGACTAATGCATTTGCGGAGAGTTACATTAAAAAAAACCTTGGAAAATCTATCCGCAAAGTCCTCTGTTTGAGCCTCTTTGAGGCTATTGTTTATTTGCATCAGTTCAGAAATTATCACACCAATTTGGATCTAGTCACAGCCAAAGATAAAGTTTGTGGTGTTAAAGGACCATCATTTTTCTGGTTACAACCTGTAATAATTTGACATCGCACATGTAAACCATAATGAAAAACTTAACAGTACACTCTTTGCACTGTGACTTGATTAACTTGTTCGTCAATTCTTGGCCATAATTTGAATGATTAGAAAATAAAAACAAAACAACACACAAAACAACAACAACAACAAAAGCAATAATTTAAGTTATTTAATTTCGGGTTTAGGTGATTGGACATGTACAATGAAGATGTGTGAAACACTGTGTTGCCAAAGGTACTCACTCACCCATCCATATCATTGAATTCAGGTGTTCCAATCATGTCTATGACCACAGGTGTTAAAAAAAAAAATCAAGTGCCTAGGCATACAGACTGCTTCTACAAACATTTGTGAAAGAATGGGTCGCTCTCAGGAGCTCAGTGAATACCAGCATGGTACTGTGATCAGATGCCGCCTGTGGAACAAGACCAGTTGTGAAATTTCCTCTCTACTAAATATTACAAAGTCAATGGTGAGTGGTATTATAATCCAAGTATGACAAATGACAGCAACTCAGCCACAAAGTGGTAGGCCACATAAAATGACAGAGCGGGGTCAGTGGATGCTGAGGCATACAGTGTGCAGAGCAGTTGCCAAATTCTGATCTGCAGAGTCAATCACTACAGACCTCCAAACTTCATATGGCAGATTAGCTCAAGAAAAGTGCATAGTGAGCTACATGTAATGGGTTTTCATGGCCGAGGAGCTGCATCCAGTGCAGTGATATGAAGCATGCTGCCATTGGATTCTAAAGCAGTGGAGACGTGTTCTCTGGAGTGACGAATCATGCTTCACTGTCTGGCAATTGGGTTGATAAGTCTGGATTTGGCGGTTGCCAGAAGAACAGTACTTGTCTAGCTGCATTGTGCCAAGTGTAAAGTTTGGAGTAGGGGGGGATTATGGTGTAGGGTTAATTTTCAGGACTTGGGCTCAGCCCCTTAGTTCCAGTGAATGGAACTCCTAATGCTTCCGCATAACAAGACATTTTGGACAATTTCATGTTCCCAACTTTGTGGGAGAAGTTTGGGAATGGCTCCTTCCTGTTCCAACATGACAGCACACCAGTACACAAAGCAAGGTCCAAAAAGACATGGATGAGTGAGTTTGGTGTGGAAGGACTTGATTGGCCTCAATCTGACAGAACACCTTTGGGATGAATTAGATCAAAGACTGCGCTGCGAGCCAGGCCTTCTCATCCAACATCAGTGTCTGACCTGACAAATGTGCTTCTGGAAGATCTAAACCTTGTGGAACTCATTCCCAGAAAAGTTGAAACTGTTATAGCTGCAAAGGGTCAGCCAACAAAATAGTAAACCCTATGGATTAAGAATGGGATGTCACTCAAGTTCATATGTGTGTGAAGGCTGATGAGCGAATACTTTTGGCAATATAATGTATGTCCATATTGCACTTTCTCTGTGAAAATTGAAACTTTATCTGCATTCTTGTGTGCTGTTTGCACAGTACATGCTTTAGCTAGCACTTTCAAACAAATTATGAACTGAGGGAAAGTCATGTAATTTGCTTCAAGCCACCACCCTCAAGGGGTTTAGTGTGATTAATTAACTGCAGGTTATTGTGTAAAGGCCTGCATGATTCATAAACACAAATGGCAACATAGCTTTTAATGCCACAGTGTCACAACCACATGTTTTGGCTTCCAGACATTTGTCGTGTGTCATACGCTCTTCTTTCATTGTGCACTGTCTAATGGGTAAAATATTTAATGTGAGGGCCAAAAGACAGAATGCCAGTGATAATATTTCTGGTTTGCATTTGTTTTAAAATTACAGCACAATGGTGTGGTTAGCATTGCCGCCTAACAGAAGGTTTCTGGTTCGAACCTCCTGGTCGACCGATACCTTTCTGTGTGGAATTTGCATGTTCTCCCCATGCCTGTGTGAGATTCCTCCAGGTACTTCAGTTTCCTTCCACAGTCTAAAGGCATAGCTTGTTAGGTTATTTAGTGGTTCTGAATAGGCTGTAAGTGTGGACATTGTCCTACGCTGGATAAAAGGCTAAGAAAATAGACGAATGGATGGATGGATGTTTGTATCACATTTATCACACCTTTGCTCCTTGTAAACCACCACTATGTCTGGTTGGTTAGAGAGCATCTGCTTGTCTGTCTGGAACTTAAAATCCCACAGGATCCTGGCTCTGCTGTTTCTCAAGCCATTTCAGCAGTGTGTTCCATCGGGACATTACAACCTATTCTCAGCACAGATGTTCCTATACACTATCCCAACCACTTTATTATGCCTCTCAGCATACGCTGCCACTGTTTGCATGTTACACCCAGCAGTTATGTCCCAGAATGTCTCAGGAACACCTTTGCGTATAGCAGATAGGACCTGGATTCATAGTGGACCTCAGATCCTGTCTGCTTGCTGTTCCTGAGAGAGCCCAGCTTCCGTGATGAGAGCTTCTTTGCTGTTCCTCAGGCTGTCCTTTGTTGGTACTGGTAGGATATTTTTTAATTTCACCCACTTCCTCTATCTGTTGATCCTCTGTGTTGTATGAGGGAATTAATTTTTCCAAGTTTGTAATCAACATATTTTTGCCATATGATTTTGCTTTCCTACTGTTGCCCCTTTTGACGCCATCATCATATACAATGTGGGGTGAGAGTCATTAAAATACTTGCCGAAAATAGTTGTAAAATTAAGTGAAAAATTGGTCCCACAAAGAAGTCAAAGTCTAGTCTCCCACAGAAAAGTCTCTTGGACTATTTATTGAACAAAACACAAAAAAAGCTGTATATTTTTTGCTTTACTCATGGGACTCATCTCTGCAAACACTTCAAAAGCTGTTTAACTTCAAGTTTTTCCAAAACACTGAATATCAGTCAGCTAATATAGGAACATGTATAAGAAAGATAAAAGTGGGGCTTTTTTTTTTTTTTTAAATAAAAGGTTGCTGAACTGGACATATGCTTGTGCACACTCAAGTATGCATATTTAAGCATACTGACATGTCTCTAACTGCAGTTCTATGTGCTGATTTTCTTGACGATTTGGTGCTAAGATCACCAAATTTTAGTCATCCTTTGTAGTTGGAAAACAGGCTTTATTCTGTGCCACAAAGCAGAAACCCTACCAGTGTAACATATATTTGATAGCTTTAATTGGAGCCTGGCACAGTGACATCCTTGACCTCCCCAGCATCCCCAGTCTGCCTTTTAAGAGCTGTGGTTGTGTGTGGAGAGATAATGCCGTGTATGGTATGAAACAGGTCTAATTGGCTGGCAGGCTTTATGAAATTCTCTCTGGGGAACCCCATTGATTATTAATAGGTAGACTGCATCAAAGAATTCGCTCCAGCAGCATCCCTGGAAACACAACAGATATTGTGCATCTAAAACTTTCTGTGGTCATAGACAGGGAATTCATAAACAGGGAGATGGTGAAAGAAAGACTTGTGTGAGACAAAAAAAAAGAAGCATAAACACAAATATAAGAAGAAAGGTGCATACTTCTGTTTTCTCGTGTAGTCCTTTAGAAATGTGTTTTATTGATGGCTATGCCCCATAAATGTGTGTTTTTTTTATAAAGAAAGGACGGAGGTGGGGGTTTTCTATGATAATGATTCAGAAACCAGAATGGTCCTATATACTCTAAAGCTTGTTAAAGTATTTATTAGCCTATTACTGCTTTCAGTGTAACTTTTATAATATAATTATGAACTTTAACTCACACACACACGCACATACACACACACACACACACACACACACACACACACACAGTTTAGCAGTATTTGGTCAGCTGTGCCCTTTTACGTCAATACTTAATATGAAATAATCTCAAAATGCAACAGCACAAAATTCTAAATAGAATAAATAAAAAGAATAAATAAAAGTCCCACTACAGTAGATTCCTTAGAAAACAGTCTTATTTGATAGTTTCCTGCTTTCCTTTGGAGTGTTGTCTGCAGCCCATTGCCCCTCTTTAACCCACAGGGAAGGAGTTAACCCTAATCCATTTACTGAGAAAAGCTGCAGACATTTGGAGTTTGTAATGTATTTTACAGAATCATGGCCCACAAGTTCTAACTTATTGCAGATGCAGTCACTGAGTCAGGTTAACACTGATCTGTTTCACATAAGAGTGTAGCTGCTTCTCTCTATTGGGCCATCACACATCATCAGTTGCAAAGCCAGCAAACTGTGCGTAACATTTCTTCGGAGACTCCTTCATAACACGGCTTTCTAATTACAGGATGTCACAGACAGCAGCCTGGGTGCATAACTGCAATTCACCAGGTTGAACTACAAAGCTACAGAGCTCATCTTTATAGGGAATTCTGATGTAGATGACCAGGTGTGTGTTTAACACTGAATATTTCTGGGCTTTCTTTGTGAGGCTCCTGTAAAATCTCTCACCCTGAATCTGTTTCATTTGTTCTCTGTTTAGTTCATAATTTTCACATTGAAACAACAGTGTGTAATGGCAATATGAAAGTTGGAAGGTACAGGATCATCTTTTCTAGACAGTGTCATCTATTCTGTCATGGGATCGTGGGTGCTGAAAGTGAGAGCTAATTTCAGATTGTGTTATTGTTTGTGCTGTACACTATTTCAAGATCCAGGTGTGTGTCTGTGTGTGTGTGTGGGGGGGACTAAACATGTATACATGTGTCTGTAAGGGAATTCAGTCCCACAAACAAGTTTTAAAAAATGTCTTATCATCTCCAGTGATGTTTTCCCAGACTCAAAATCTTGTCTGTCAGAGCACAGAAACTGCTTTATCTTCAAATGTTGTTTTTACAATATATACAAAGAAGAGATGCTAAAGTTTTCCCATAACGCAGAAATGTTTCTCTGTTGTTTTTTTTACATTAGCAGTTCTATCTATGAGGTGATGGTTTTAAAAAATATATATTTTAAGAGCTTGCCAAGCAGGATTTCATCCTTGCCGAATCAAGTCACATATAGGTATAACTCATAAACACCACAATAGTGTAATTAGCCTGCTGTGAGCTTAGTGATATTGTTATAGTTTTCCACATTTTACTGAAATAGAGAGAGAGACAGAGAGAAGTGGCAAGAGCACTGCTTGTTGTGTCAGCCCATGTGAACTGGATAGAGACAGCAGCTTTGGGATATGGTGCAGCTACTGTAGAATATTGACTCCAAAAGCTTTTTGCGCTTGGCTAATTTTCCATGTTGAGCCTCTGCATGTGGTCCCAGGCTCTGGATGGGTCAGGCAGTGTTTTGTTTACACTGAGTGGCTAATCCAGGTGAACAGTATTTGTGTATATGTGCATCTCAGAGAAAGACATTGAGATTGTGTATGTGTCTATTACTACCTTTGATGATTCAAAAGACTATGGTAGCAGTCATTCATTAATGCAAACACATTACATATGTGTCATGTATAATGCTTCAGTGTGACATTGTTATCACATTTTCCAAACTGCAAATCAGTGTAAAGTGCAGCAAATGCCTATGTTATTGCCTTTTGTCACTTGTGTTCAGTAATATGCTTAAAGACAACTTCTTTATATTTGTTGCTCCAAGGAGCCAGACTTTCTTATAATTTTTTCCAGGCCTTCTGAAGGTCTATTAAATTGTCTGCTTTTCACTCATTTTCAGTCCAGTCCTTAGACTTGACTATTTTCAGTTTTTCTTTTTCTTTTGGTAAGCCCTTTAACACTGACCTACGAACCATTCAAGCTTGAAGCCTGCACCAGCAAGGTGATTCTCAAAGGGCTATTAACCAGAACCATGACATATCTCAGTATGATGTGGACAAAACAAGAATTGGCAGGCCTAAAAACTATCTAGAGCAGATACATTTATCTGAAAGTCATATTCTTTAGAAATAGGAAAAAAATCCAGCAAAGCCCTACACAGGACCTGAAAGATGCATCTGCTCCTTTAGTTCGAGTTCCAGATCAATCTACTGCCAAAGCCTCATCAGAAATGGTCTCAATGGAAGGATCTCTGCGAAGAAGCCATGGAGAAAAGACTGAGGTATGCCAAATTACACAAGAACTGGGCTGAAAATCAGTGGCAGCAGGTTTTATGGAATGATGAATCTAAAAAATTTGAAATTTTTGGTTCAAATTGACATCAATATTTACAGAGGAGATCAGGAGAGAGGTACCACAATGAGTGTCCACAGCCATCTGTAAAACATGGTGTAGGTTCTGTCATGGTTTGGGGCTGCATTTCACACCCCAACACCACTGTTTGGGAGCTTGTAAAAACTGATGAAATTATGAAAACAGAAAAGTACTGTCAGATTTTGAAACACCATGCAATAACAAAAGCATCTGAAAATTTCATGGCCAGGTCACTGTCATGCTGAAAAATTTCAGCATGACAGTGACCTGGCCTTCCTGGGCCTTTCATCTTGATAGAGAACAGATCAAAAGACAGCCAACATCCAAAGTAGAGCTTTGAATGTCATTCAAGTAGTCTTGAGAACTATTCCTAAAGACTGCTTAAAATTACAAAAAAGCTTGCCTAAGAGAGTTCAGGCTGTGTGGAAGAATAAAGGTGGTCATATCAAATACTGACTTTCAAGCTTGTTAGAATTGTACAAACTCTATTTTTTTCAGTATATACTAAATTTCCATGTATGCCTCCATGTTTGAATATACCATTTCACCTATTTCCAATTTTCCTAGCAAAATATAAAGAAATAAGGGTTATTCAAGACTTTTACACAGTACTGTATATTAAACAGGCTTCTCTTGGAAATCAGTCATGGAAAGTTGAGAACTCTGCAAGGTGGTAGCATGAAATATTTGCTATAATTTGCCTAAGTCAACCATTCTGCAACCTCATACTGCAGTGTCAGTGCTGAAAGAAAATATTGTGCAACCTTACTGTATGCAAGACATACTTGATAATGCCTTCTCTCACTAGTCCCTGATTTGAGGGTGTAAATTATTTCAAAAATATTAATGAATGAAGAAACATCATTGGGCACAAACATACAGTAATGTTCTATGCAGTGCGCCCATATTATCTAGCATTATGTTTTCTTCTTCTTTCCACTGCTTCTATTAGAGCTCACCACAGTAGATCTTCTGTAGACCGGTACATTTCCTCTCCATTCCTCAGGTATCCTCTCACTCTCTAAGATTATGTGAAACAATCTGGTTAAAAAGTCCACTGCCCTCTCTCCTTCATACTTCCACAAGTGTGTCAACTGTCTTTCTGTTCTTCATCCTCTTCATAGCTGCCCTCACTTCCTCCTTACTGATCTTCTGCACTTCCCCCTTCACTAAATTCCCTCCTTCACTAAATTCCCTCCATCCATCCTCAACTCCCTCATTTTCTTCATTCATGAGCTCCTCAAAGTACTCCTTCCATCTTCTCAACACACTCTCTTCGCTTGTTAGTACATGTCCATCTCTGTCCTTAATCACCCTAACCTACTGCACATCCTTTCCAGCTCAATCTCTCTGCCTAGCCAGTTCAGTCCTTTTCGCCTTCCTTATTATTATTATCTAGCATATACCAGTCCTGTTAAATATGAAGCTGTCTTGTTGCTTTTTGTTAGTCCACTTGCTACCTGCCCAATAGCTAATAAGAAAAACTAATAAGAACTCAATACACATTATAATGAAAATTAACAAAGTTTGATGTGTTATTCTCGCCCATATTTGCCAAGCTAAGTTAAGTCTAATAGTGGAGTGGATGTCTAAGAAAATGAGATTCACCATATTTATTTTATTTATTTAAATTTAAATATAGATGCCTGCTCTCTTCTGAGCTCAATTGAAAGAAGTATTAGCTTAGTACACCTGAAAACCTGAAAAATCTTTTCAGACTTACAGACAACACAGAGCACCATAGCACACAGCTAAGACCACACTTCTGTGTTTTTGTTTGATGCTTCCTGTCTTACCAGTGAGTTATCTTAATTTAGATTCACTATGAAAGATTGAATAAAACTGAAGAAAATATGTTCTGGAACAGAGAGATAAAGTGTGTGTGTGTGTGTGTGTGTGTGAATAAATGTGGCCCTAGGTGACTTCAGTTTGTGAGTGGCCATGACATTTGCTTTACCAGGTGTAGAGGAGCGTGAAGCAGACTCTGATGGGGTCTGTGAACAGTTATCACATTTACTCCAGGCCATGTGGCTATGTGGCTGAGTGTATGTAATCTTTCCCTCCCTCTCTCCCACCCTCTTTCAGGCTCTCCCACTCCCCTTTCTGTTGTTACTTGTCTACTAACTTCCTCTTTTCTTCCATGTTTCATTTCTCTCTACTTTTTCTTTGCCCACTGACTATTTCAGCCACATTCCCTGATACTTTCCTTGCTTCATGCTACCTCAGCCAACATCTTACCTTTATCTTTGTCCCTCCCTCTTCCCCTGCCTCAGTTTTTCCAGAGTAGATGTTTTAGATGGAAACAGGTAAGGCTGGCTGTTGGCTTGCAGTTGATTTTAGTTAAACTTGCTCTCGTGGAAGTGTGGCAGATGTTTCGGATACACACATACATTGAACTGGATCCATGCACACACTGCTCTGTATGGTCATGAATTATTCACTTTGTTTTCACTGGACTGGAGTGCATGAGATAGTGTGAGAGGGGGTAGGGTGAAAAAGATCTGAGCTGAGGAGAGAAGAGCAGGAGCTGTTAGCTGAGACATGGATGCTAGTCTCTTTATAATTCTAGTCCATTCTATTATTGCTTCCAAGCAATGGGAGTAAAAGAATCTGGACTACGGTTTTAACCTAAAGGCATTAAAGCCCCATGTATTTTTTAGGCTAGTCCTGAATTTTGTTTCTGTTCCAATACAGAGTAATATTACAAATTATATACAATTATTCAGCTGTTGATAAAACAGTATCATTTTTTTCAAGCTACAGTCATGGTCAAGCTATTACATTAAGTAGCTGAACCACTGCCAAGTTCTTACTGAATTAGTGCTTTTATCAGTAGCATGGCATGGGGTTAAACATATATGAAAGCTGATATCTGCAAAGATTTTAAGAGTTCCAGTTATTTAAGTAAAAAATTAAGTAATACAGTAGTTTGTTCTTTTGGCAAGATGTCCAAAACTATTTTAGTGTCAGTGATGAACAAAAATATACTAACAAAGAAAACCTAATGTAGCCTTACATTTTAAAAGCTGGGGCTGGTTTGGTATTTTGCTTGGCACTCAAATAGGTACCAAGTTAAGGATCAAAGTTGTTGCAAATATTTTTCTTTCCTCCAGTCATTTTAGTTCAACGGTTGTTTAAGCCCAAGCATTGCTATATGTGGAGAAGCTGGTAAGTTAGTTGCAAGTATTTTGGTCATTGTTGTAAAGTAGCTCTCCCAAAATCTTTTGCGTGAACTACAAGAGTAAAATGTGAGTTACAGGAAGAAGTGCTACACGTAACATCTGTCGGACACTTTTGGATACATTTTAGACAATCGAGCTTTAGAAAAGTGTACTTTATAGGACACTTTAAATTTTATCAATGAATGATGAGAATAAGTTGAGCTAGTATGAATATTTTCAACTGCTCTATCCCACCAGACCTCTGAGAAAACAACCCCTAGTTCCAGTTTCCTTGCAGTTTTAATTTTGGTGCTTGGTAGATTATCAAAGGACACGTGCCTATCATAAATCTTGGACACAGAAGCCTTTGATGGGGATTAATCCTAAATAAATGGACACAAGGTGTACTGGGGTAATGATGGGAAAGTTGGGAAGAGAGACTTGGCACAATGTCTGACTTGAAAAAATGGTATAAATGGGAATAGGGTAAATTAAAGTCAACTGACAATTCAACATAGCTATGGCAAACACTGTTTTTATAGAAATCTCAAAAGCAGTTAAGGCCTTTATTATGCCATATGGAAAAAGTGACATCTGTGAGTGAGGGCTGAAATAAATGGTTCATCAATACTAGTGTTAAAGAGGAAGCTGAGAAATATTGCCTAAACTGATCCCATGTATTAAGTGTGGATATTACTGTTGGGTTATCTGTAAAACTGGAGGGGTTGGTTTATAAAGGAGACATGAGTAATGCTGTAAGAGAAGAGGTAATGCAGGTTTGGGATTCCATTCTGCACCATGGGTGGTCCAAGGACCTAAAACAAAATGTCAATTTATTGATATGTACAGACCAATAGTATCACAGGTTTGGTAAAGAAAATCTTCCACTGAATTTGCACCTGTGGAGTAAAGATTTCCATATCCTGGGTGCTTTTCCACACCACAGAAAAGAAACAAAGATTTGATCAACAGACTTGAAGAACTGTTTTGATAAAATTAGGGGGATACACTGTAAAAGAAATAAATATTTTGGTAGAATATTTATTTAACAGTGTTGATTAACGCTGAGGCAAAGATGAAGAAAAAGCTAGACTACTCCATCTTTGTAAGTCAGATTTAATTTTGTGATCATAGGATATAGGAAGATAGTAGAGAAGTTAAAGTTCTGATTACACTGATTCCCAGGTACTTGAATCCAGAAGGGTTTGATTTAAAAGAAAGGGTTGCTTTCATTTATAATACGGATTGATTTTTTAAAAAACATTCCATTTCATGGATATGACCAGAGAAAGAACCAAATCTGGCAAGGAAAGAAAAGATTCCAGGGATAGCATGGACAGAATCTGTGACATAAACTAACAAATCATCTGCATACAGTGACAACCTAAATTCTATCCCAGCCCACAATATCCTACCAAACAAAGGCGAAGACCTCACTAACATGGACAACATTTCTACTGCGATGGCAGATAACAACGGAGACAAGGGGCAGCCTAGGTGAGTCTAAAAAGATGACACAAAATAATTAGATTACACACCATTAGTGTGAACATTTGCTTGTGGACATGCATAAAGTAAGGAGACCCAAGAAATTAACTTCTCACCTAGATCAAAACTATGTAGTATAGCAAACAGGCATTTCCATGCTACTCCATTGAATGCCTTTTCTCTAAAATTAATAGTTGGAAATATGTTATCTAAGCAAAATGCTAAGATCTTGAGGATCATTGCATCAACATTTATTAAGGAGAGTGGTCTGTAAGAACTGCATCATACAGAGTCTTTATTCCTTTTCAAAAGCAGCTTTATATCAGTTTGGTTCATGGATGGTGGAAAAGAATCTTGTTCCAAGAAATTATTATATACTATTATCAATAGAGGAGATCATTTATCATAAAACTACAAGCCTTTTTTTTTTTTAATTACAAGTGTCATTTCTCCTAAAGTTAGTGGAGAATCAACCAGGGCAAATGGTGAGAAACTCAAGCTTGTCAAAAAAATCCAGTTCTTTTGTGCAATATCTGATGGAAACTCTGACATATACAAAGAAGACTCAAAGGATTGAAAAATAGAATCAATGGCTATAGGATCTGTTGCAAGTGGGCCTAATGGACTTTTAATTTGAGGGATCAAACTGCTTAGTGCTGCAACTGATGTGTAAGTAGGCATGTTCATAATAAGCACTGTGAGAGCACAGAAGTAGGTATTCAGCTTCTGATATTTCAATCAAATCAGATTCCACTTGTGAATCAAGTCAAAGTTTAAGAAGAGTTTTACTTGGATTAATGATTTAACCACAATTATTTGTTCCTTGTCTTTTTCTGTTTTCATTTAATCGACAAGATAACTTGTTCCCAGTATGTAGATCTTTTCAAGCACTGTTGCCCACACAGTTTATCCTTGTATGATGCAACTAGGATGAACTGTCTGCCTGGCCTTTTCCTAGATATCTATGATATATCATTGCTTATTGGCAAGCCAAGGGTCCCTTTGTCACATTTGCAGACTTAATGTGGGATCTGTTGCTATTTCACATCTATTAAATTAGATTATCCTAGATATCAGTCATTTTGAAAGAACTCAAGTGTTGGATTCTGAAATGTCTTAATGTGGGGTTTAAACCAGTAAAAAAGGCCCATTTTAACTAATATTAATAACAACCAATAACATTGAGCTGAACTACTAGGTTTAATGCTATCAATTTTCTGTACTATATGACCTGACAGGCAAAAGTTACACAGAGCTAGCGTGACCTGCTTGATCCTCTAATGCATTAGGACTACCTGCTATACTCTTTCTTTGGAGGTAATGGGATTATATACTGTGAAGCGTCCAGCATTGGCAGCGGATTTGAACCTAAGCCTCTGTAGTGCCTGGTGCTGCATGACTATATACTGCTTTATCATCCTATAGATATGTGACTCAAGTTATTTAACACAAACATCCCTGAAATTTTCTCTACATTACCTGGCAGAGCTGTGAGAATCAAAGTGTGATTCAGTGGGATTACATCTTAAATGGTCTTTACCCTGCCATCTCCCTAGTACAAAGTCTGTGTAATGTCTGATTGTGCCTTTGTGAGAATAGAGTAGGCAATTGTCCAGCAAATTCACAGATAGCCAGTGGTATCATGTGTCCCACCAGCTGCAGGTTCAACCCAGAAAGTAAAATCAAAGTATTTCTAGTGTTGACCTCATGTCTGAGGAGAATAATTTCCTGTTGTGTACTTCATGTGGAAAAAGGCAAGTGCAGAGTATGTCCTGACTCAAATCACCTGACAGTGATGCTGGAGTTGGCAGTGTGGGAACAGTTTTAAAACAAGCTCTTGTTTTCTTGTAACCTTGCAAATGGGTTTTCTTTCACCTAGAATTGTTAATATTTGCTTTTCCTTCGAGTGAAAGCAAACATATGCCTCCAAATTAGCACGTTATCTGTTGTGACTCATATTTCACTTAAGTGTTTTCACAACGTGATGCCTGGTGCTTGTTTTTCCCCACATACAGTTGGTATACATTTATTTTCAATTGCAGAAGTGAGTGAAACCATTGCAATGTTGAGTCCTGAATAATGTGCATATTTGACTTTTAAACTCTTTACTCTGAGAAGTTCTTTCTTCAGTAAAATTTGTTAACTAATAGCATGTAGCCTTTTCTTTGCATTGGATGGATCTTGATATCAGCATCTTCTATATCTCTAAGATAAAACTCAAAATATCTTATGACTGGTAGAGCTTATACCTGTTGGCATTTAGTCTTGCTTTCTTGTTTCTCTTAATTAAATTAGCACATCAGCACCTTTTATCTAAGTTTATAAAATATAAATATATTAATTTTGTGATCAAAAAATATGCACATAGCTTGTACAATTTGTGTATAAAGTGAACTGTTTCGTAACTAAAAGTAAATTGAGGATGCTTTCAAATTTAGTGCTAATACAGTATTTGTCCTATAAAACAGCACCAGTCCTCTAGGGTTTGGTCATGCACTGTGCTTTTAGGTGTACAGTTTTTTTAATCCTCCCACATAAAATAAAGTGGGAGGATATTGTCATCATACTGTCCATCCATCCGTCAATGTGTCTGTCCATGAGGTTTTACCTTTCTGGTCTATACACTCCAAAACTGCAGGGAGTTGAGCCATGATATCTGGCATATATGTTCTTTACTCATCAAAGATGTGCCACGTGATAGTCACGTGCACATTGTTCATCCATTCGGGTGTCTGTCCATTAGATTTTACCATTAGACTTATAGATTTTTAGGCTGCTACTACTATGATAATATATGATAATTATATGCAACTTCGTTCTCATGCCTGATTGGCTTAGCCTAATCATGTGATCATATTGTGCTGTTTAATTGGCTATTCGTACTTGACCATTTTTGACTGAAATGGAGAAAGTGGGTATTCACCATATCTAGCAACTGTCTAGGTCACTAAACAGCTGGCAGTAGCTAGATAGTGAGTAAATGGAGAATTCCAAATTTCTAGGTAAAGAGCCAGTCTATTTATAGTAACATCAGTTCTAGGCTGCAGCCTTATTGATTAGTCTGTGATGCCAACTTCTGATTGGCTGAACATTGTGTAACATGTTATTCAGGGATGACTGAAATAGTACAGACTGTGACACTGAGCAAAATTAAAGTCATACCTACTGCTCAGCAATATTGCTGAAATGTAAAAAAGATGGTTGCATTATGTTTTGTATATGGTTGCCTTATGATTATATATTATGCACTGATATCAGCAGATTATACAATATGGGTGCATTATGCTGTAGTATTCCTGTACACACATGCGTATAATATGATGAGAATACTTTGCAAGTATGTATTTTATCTGGCATTTTATCTGGCACTTTATCTAATTTGTTTACCATTGAATTTTTTTTGTGTCTGTTCTACGTTGTGGTTACCAAAAAGTATTTTTAGAAATGTTAAAGATAATCACAGAATATCAATCAATAGTTTTGACTTAATGAATATTGTTAATACTAAAATATATTTTTGTTGGAATATGTATTTTTAGTTTCAAGTTTTTTTGTTATATGTACAGTAAAGAAACATGTTTCCTTG
>JAMQGT020009077.1:0-17099 GCA_024447675.2 Pterophyllum scalare | reverse complement strand
GTCTTTAATACTTTCCTGCAGTTTAACTAACTGATGTGTGTCATCTGGCTTCATGAATAGATAAAGCTGAGTATCATCTGCATAACAACGAAAAGTGATGCAATGCTTTCTAATAATACTGCCTAAGGGAAGCGTGTACAATGTAAATAAAATTGGACCTAGCACAGAACCCTGTGGAACTTCATAATTAACCTTAGTGTGTGAAGAAGACTCCCCATTTACATGAACAAATTGGAGTCTATTAGATAAATATGATTCAAACCACTGCAGTGCAGTACCTTTAATACCTATGGCATGCTCTAATCTCTGTAATAAAATGTTATGGTCAACAGTATCAAAGCTGCACTGAGGTCCAACAGGACAAGCACAGAGATGAGTCCACTGTCAGAGGCTGTAAGAAGATCATTTGTAACCTTCACTAATGCTGTTTCTGTACTGTGATGAATTCTGAAACCTGACTGAAACTCTTCAAATAAACCGTTCCTCTGCAGATGATCAGTTAGCTGTTTTACAACTACTCTTTCAAGGATTTTGGAGAGAAAAGGAAGGTTGGAGATTGGCCTATAATTAGCTAAGACAGCTGGGTCAAGTGATGGCTTTTTAAGTAGCGGTTTAATTACAGCCACCTTGAAGGCCTGTGGTACATAGCCAACTAATAAAGACAGATTGATCATATTTAAGATTGAGGCATCAATAATTGGAAAGACTTCTTTGAACAGTCTAGTAGGAATGGGATCTAATAAACATGTTGATGGTTTGGAGGAAGTAACTATTGAAGTTAACTCCAAAAGATCAACTGGAGCCAAAGAGTCTAAACAAATACCAGCAGTGCTGAAAGCAGCCGAACATGAAGATAAATCTTGGAGATGGTTTTGAATAATTTTTCCTCTAATGTCTAAAATTTTATTTGTAAAGAAATCCATGAAGTTATTACTAGTTAAAGTGAAAGGAATACTCGGCTCTACAGAGCTCTGACTCTTTGTCAGCCTGGCTACAGTGCTGAAAACAAACCTGGGGTTGTTCTTATTTTCTTCAATTAATGACTGAATAGTAAGATGTCCTAGCTTTATGGAGGGCTCTTTTATAGAGCAACAAACTCTTTTTCCAGGCTAAATGAGCATCTTCTACTTTAGTGAGACGCCATTCCCTCTCCAGCTTACGGGTTATCTGCTTTAAGCTGCGCGTTTGTGAATTATACCACGGAGTCAGGCACTTCTGATTTGAGGCTTTCCTTTTCAGAGGAGCAACAGTATCCAAAGTCGTACGCAGTGAGAATGTAAAACTATTGATGAGATAATCTACCTCACTGGGAGCAGAGTTTAGGTAGCTGCTCTGCACTGTGTTGGCACATGGCACTGAAGAGCATAATAATGAAGGAATTAGATCCTTAAACTTAGTTACAGCACTTTCAGAAAGACTCCTACTGTAATAAAACTTATTCCCCACTGCTGTGTAATCCATTAAATGTTTCATAGCAAATTCCTTTTTTTCCCAAGTAAAATATGTTATGTGTCACGTATAGCAAAACACTGTGGGGATGATAGGAGCAAAGTGTGCCTGCTCTGTGCTGTGACAGGAGCGGTACATAAACAGTCAGCTTGCATCTTTAATGAAACTGCAGCACTGCATACAGGAGAGAAACTGATGCTAAAATATCGATTTCATTACACTGATATTGATCAATGCCAATACCAACATTGGTATTGATAAATAAAACATATGCAACAAAAACATAATCCAGACTGTTTAACGATCAGCTGCTAAAAGCATTTCCTACATTTTAATATCAGCCACCATGTTGTGAGCATAATGTTTTTAATACAGTAACAGGAAGTGACATCATCATGCTGGGAACCAAGGCTTGCATAGCTCCACTGGTGCTGAAAACTTAATGTTTGACTATGGCTTTCCGAAAATACATGTAGGGCTGCAACTATCGATTATTTTGGTAATCAAGTATTTAAGTATAAAGATAAAAAACATTTTTGCCGGAGCCCCTCGGTACGGAAGTGGGTGGAGGGGGGCACGGAAAGATTGTTAGTGCTCAATGGAACCCCCCCTGGGGGGGCTACAGCTGACGTAAAGAAAAAATAACAGCTGAAATTCTCTGCACAACACAGGCGCACATCCAAACACGCACACTCACAGCACAGAGAAGTGGGGGCGTGGAAACTGTCGGACTAATAAAGGTATTCATAAAAACTTGTCAGTGATGATCCACTCCGTGTTAAAGGGTCGTTGTTTTCAAATGACAGAAATCAGTTGCAGCGCCAGAGAACTTTAATGGCCTCTAATGTGGATGAAATGCTCCGCTTACATGAAGACACCTGAGCTGCAGAGTTAAAACGAAACATTGAAGCAACAAATTTGTGTCAAGGATTTTTAATAATCAAATTGAGTTACTCCAGGAATCGTTGCAGCCACTAAAATTTGCATTAAATTTTCAGTTTGTGTATCAAAATACATGAAGGTTGCTATTTACCTTTCATGCTGGGATTTTTATTTTTTTTTGTTGAATAGGAAGACTGAAATTTTCCTTTGATCTTCATTTCCCTCTTCTTCTCCTCACTTTTATGCCGGTTCTCATTTTAATTTCTGTAGTCCACAAAATCAAGTGCACGACGACCGTAGTGAGATTAAACGTGCACATTGTGAATGAAACTGCCCGTGCTCTTGTAGTAGACTGTAAACTAGCGGTGAAATGATACAGGCGCAAGCAGCAATAATAGCAGCGACCTAGCAGGGGCGGACTCTGCGAGGTGCACACCTGGAGAGAGCAGAGTAGCGCAATCTTTGTTGAATTTGAATCAGTATGTTTTGCATCCAATAAAAGCAAGGATGTTAACAAATAAATTGGACAATATTCTGGCAATTTACTGATATTTCCACAGTTGTGGTCATTACTGGTCTTGAAATAAAATCCAGAGTCTGCAAAATTCCCAGCCAAATGGTGCTTCTCATTCAATGGGAGTCAGCTTTTCTGGTTCACTACCGAGCATCAGCTTAGAGCCAGCTCTTTTGCGAACGACACATCACTAGTTTAGATAATCTGATAAATCAGAGCAGACACAGTCCTGCATCACTTAGACACTAATGGAAACCAGATTTTAGTCATCTGTTGAACATTTGAAGAATGCTGACCTGAGTGTTTCCAGTTTACAGTGTGGATTCTCCAGTCCAGAAGATAAAGCTTTCACTCCTGAGTCCTTCAGGTCATTGTTACTCAGGTCCAGCTCTCTCAGACTAGAGGACTGGGAGCAGAGAACTGAGGACAGACCTTCACAGCTTCTCTCTGCGAGGTCACAGAGACTCAGTCTGAAAAGACAATAATAGGAAAACAAGAAGTAAAGGATTAGTCTTCTTACGCAAGAATCACTGGAACTTTCTGTATAATTTGATAAATTTTCAGGCAGCAAAAAAGTTTCAGGGGATAGAAAAAAACCTATTTACATTTTAGTTTAATAGGAGCTCTGCTAGAGGGCAGATCAATTCTAAACTGATAGTTGATATCACTGATGATATTGGTATCAGTGATTTGTTGCTGTGCCATCATGTGACTCAGCACGTACTGAGCATATACATGTACGCTGCAGTAAGTACAAAAGGAGCATCCGGTGGAGATACTTTACAGCTCTAAATGAAAAGACTGAAAACTGCAATGTATGTAGGAAGGTTATTGTTTACTGTGGAAACACCACAGATTAATACAAACACATTTATAATGAAAAAATCAAAGAGTGCAGAGGGAAATCCCTCAGACAGATTCAGACCCTCAGCACAGAGACAGAGGCCTTTCAGAGAGGAAAAGAATATCCAGGTAGCTCATGTTAGTGATTGAAGTATTTTATTCATAATATATACAAATGTGATTCTGCTAATGGTAATTTTGCTTGACAGTGCAGCATTATAAATGTAACAGAATAAGTGAGAAGAATCATTCTGTAATGATTTTGCTTTAAGTGCAGTAATGTCATGAACAGGAGCTCTTTCTCAGCTCTTTTTGCTCATAGTTAATCATGTATAATTATAATCATATATAATTATAATCAGTGTAATGAATGAGAAAGTCTGAAGTTAGAAAGAAGCTGTACTGACCTGAGTGTGAGGATGAAAAAAGGAGGTTCAGAAGAGCCTGTTTAGGCAGGCTGTGTGATACAGGGAAGTACTGACCTGTGCCAAGAGGATTGGAAATGTGTGTACTGTATGTGCATGTCTGCATGGGTGTGTGTTGTCCCCTTGGCCTGGAGGATGTAAGGGAGGTGTGAGTTCCAAAATCCTGAGGTTCTGGTATATTGAAATAAAGAGGCACACAACATAAGCTTGTTTACAGCTTAATTGTGGGATTTATTCTGCAGTTTGCCTCGCACAGGGTTTACATTCCTTCGCTACACGCCCACCTGGTGACACCTTTGGGTAATGTCCTGGGATGGCACATGTTAAAATACCACTGACATCACTGACTCGCTAGAGATACTGGGCTGGCTGTGTGTGTGTCTGACTTTTATTTACAGCATGGACTTAATTGTAGCTCTCTTAAAAGCTCATGAATCTTTTTTTCTTTTTAAAATTCCTGATTATGTCTTAAAAACATATTACAAATCCTTAACGTGTGTGTGTGTGTGTGTGTGTGTGTGTGTGTGTCGGGGGGGGTCATAAAAGTGAGATGAGAGAGAAGGGTAAAAAGTGATGAAGATGGACAAAGGAGTATAAGAGGGGCTGTTAGGAAGGTTCAGGGTTCTTCCTCTAGTTTCTGTGGAGTGGAGAGCAATTTCAGTGAGAAACACCTTAGGATTAACCACTGCCCAACCACTGTGGATTCAAGAACTGGGATTATAATTTTTGACTTTTTCTCTACTAATCTTTGCTGTGTTGGATTAAAGAGTCAAAGGAGTCGGAGGACTTTGTATGGAGTCACTGCTTCCACATTTGGATTTTTAAATCAGGCACGGCTCAGAGAGGAGTGCATCTCAGACCTGTGTGGACCCCTTCTCCTTTCTCTCAGTCATCTTACCCCCAGTATCAGAAACCAGCTTTAGCACAGAGTACATCAGTTTGGTTAAGATAAAGTTCAGCTCATTTGATCATGTGATTCTTATTGTTTGATTGAGCTTTTGCTAAACTGCTTAAATAAAATATTCTATCTGCATTTCTAAATTATGGACATTGCCTTTTTAACTCTTTCTGTAACAGTAAAGGTCAAACTTGTGTATGAGTGTTACATCTCTTAGTGGTTCTTACAGGTTGTTCTCTCCCTTAAAGGTAACAGATCCCTGGGAGCTGTTTTTCTGCCCACTAAAGTAATAACCTGGCCATTTTACCAAGAGTGAGGATCGTAGAGGAGAGCTGACATTAACGGGTGTGGCTGTGATCACACTTAACTATAAGGGTTGCTAGTTGGTGACATCATCAGAGGATAGTGGGGTCGACCTGGATGTTAGGCAGTTAGAGCGAGTCTCTTCACCACCAGCTCCAGTAATACTCACAGCATCAGAAACTCTGAGCCTTTAAACAGAGAGCTGCTGCAGACTTCCTGGATTGGGCTAATTGGCCGATCCACATGAGTCATGACTCGACCCAAATGTTCAGCATTAGTTAATGTTCATTTTCAAAGTCTTATTGGCCACAATCATTCTTACTGCTTACAGTGCTGTGAAAAAGTATTTGCCCCCTTCCTGATTTAATTATTTTTTATATTTGTCACACTCACATGTTTCAGATCAAACTCATTTTAATATTAGACAAAGATACCTGAGGAAACACAAAATGCAGTTTTTAAATGATGATTTCATTCATTAATTAAAACTATCCAAACCTACCTGGCCCTGAGTGAAAAAGTAATCGCCCCTAAAACTAATGATGTCACAGTCCTGGTCTGTTTGTCCAGGGTTTTGTGTTTTTGTAATTGAAGTGTTTCATTTCCCTCGTTGTGTTTCTTAGTTTGTTTTTGCTCTAGTTTTATGATGGGTTTGCAGTTTGCATTTTTAGATCTGACTTTAGTTATTGAGATATGTTCTTGATTATTGTTTAGTTATGTTGTGATTCCCACTCCTCCTGTGTTTCCCATGTCCTCCTGTTCTGTCGGTGTTCCTGTCTGTTTGTCTCTCATGTCTTCGTCTCATCTCTGTAATTATGTCCAGCCATGCTCCTCACCTGTTACCTGTTCCCTGATTGTCCCTCTGTGGATATATTGTCTGTGTTTCACTTTGTTCCTTGTCACATCATCATTTGTGTCCCCATGACCCATGGCTCCTGACCAGCTCTGTTACATTCTGTGTTTCTGCTAATAAAGCTGGAGTATAAAGTTAGCTTCGAGTCCTGCATTGGGGTCCTCTGCCTTGCTGGCCACAGTAGTGATGGGAAGTTCGGCTCTTTTCAGTGAGCCGGCTCGTTAGGCTCAGGCTCCCAAAGAAGAGCTGGCTCTTTAGGCTTTCAAACAGCTCTTTACTTGTTATTATTTGTAGCCTCATATTAACCTAAATAAGCAACAATGAATGGTTTGTGTGTGGAGATTACCTCTTTTTATGATAAAGCTTATTATTGCTTTATTTTGTCCTGTTGAAAAAAAACACTGACTTATTTTGCTTTGTTCGGGACCAGACTCACCAGGGTCATTGGATGGAGACCTAGCTTGTCCTCTCTCCTCCAACTGCACCAAGTGATGGACAGTTCTTACATGTCGGTGCAGGTTTGTGGTGGAGCCTGCTCTCACTGTAATTTTCAATTTGCAATGATGGCACTCTGCTCTGCTATTTCCAATTTTCTTAAATTGCAGCCAAATGCTGCTTCTTTTATGAGCATCACTCATATTCATGTGTTTTAGCAGCCGCGGTTTGTACCTGGACTATGACCACACATGGTGAAACAATTATCTCCCCCTCTGCTTTAACTTAATGGTATAATCCCTTGTCCCCCTGTGTGATTGGCTGCATGGTGTGCCCATCGGTTCTGCCCCTGTCCTCTGGTTTTTGGGCAGAGTTAATGAGAAATTGGGGAACCGGCTCTCATTCAACGGGAGTCGGCTCTCTCTGATTCACTACCAAGCATCGGCTCTTAGAGCCGGCTCTTTTGCAAGCGACACATCACTAGGCCACAGCAGGAACCCTGACCCTGGTTGTGTCACCCTTGGCAGAAAGAACTGTAATTAAGTGTTTGTGTTTTCTGACAGTGAGTCTCTCACATCACTATGGAGGAATTTTGGTCCACTCTTCTTTACAGAATAGTTTTAAATCAGACACACTGGAGGGTTTTCCAGCATGAATGGCTGTTTAAGGCCAAAGTATCTCAGCTGGACTTTGTTTTAGCAAATCAGAGGTGGACTTGTTGCTGTGTTTTGGATCGTTGTCCTGCTGCATAACACAAGTAAGCAGAGCTTCAGGGCACAAACTGATGGCTGCAAATCTCCTCTATAAGATAAAAGTACAGAAGGTTCCTTTAAAAGTTGTGTTGTGTTTACTTGGCATCAGTTCAATACGAAATTTTCCAATATCACAGATCATTGGAGAACACATAAATTGTCCACTGTAGATTTGTAAGAGGCTTAAGTGAAATACACTGCTCAAAAAAATAAAGCGAAAACTCAATAACACATCCTAGATCTGAATGAATGAAATATTCTCATTGAATACTTTGTTCTGTACAAAGTTGAATGTGCTGACAACAAAATCACACAAAAATCATCAATGGAAATCAAATTTATTAACCAATGGACGCCTGGATTTGGCGTCACACACAAAATTAAAGTGGAAAAACACACTACAGGCTGATCCAACTTTGATGCAATGTCCTTAAAACAAGTCTAAATGAGGCTCAGTATTGAGTGTGGCCTCCACATGCCTTTATGACCTCCCTACAACACCTGGGCATGCTCCTGATGAGGTGGCGGATGGTCTCCTGAGGGATCTCTGTCAGGGTGTGGGGTAAGTGGTGCGGCCTGTGTGTTCTTTTTCTTCTCTCTGTAGGCTGGGTGGCTGGGCCGTCTTGTGCTGGGTGGAGCTGGGGGCTGTACTCGATTGGCGGGCGCACCGGATGCTCATCCATCGGGGATTACCTCTGCTCTTAAGACCAGCTGAATCCCCCAGTCTTCGCTGGAGTGTTGTTAAAACTACCTGGTAACGATCCTGGAGCCTGCCCTTGTTTGTTCCGAGTTGAGTCCGCTGTTTCACTGTTCCTTACCTCTGACCACCTGCCCCGCCTGTTTCAGGTCCCAGACGGCGTTTCGCGATCTTAGCCTCCCAGCCTGCCTGCCCTCCCGGACCACCTGTTCCGCATCACCTGCCCCCCACCTACCTGGGACAGTTCTTGCCAACATCTCAGTAAGCCAGTTCCACTCATCTCTTCCTCCTAGCCTTGTTAAGAGCCCTGTCTCTCTATCGACTCCGCTAACCGCTGTCCCCCTCTCCTTAGATCACTCACCCGTGATTCCTGTGCTGCGGACGCGGCGTCTGACACGCCTAACACTCACCCCTGTAGAGACCGCGCTGGTCCATCATTGCTTCCCTCAGTGTTCCCCTCTTAGCTGTATGTTCCGGTTTGGTATTTTGGGTTATGTATCTCCCAGGCTTCATGAGTGTTTTTCGCCTAGGTTGAGATTTGGGGTTTTTGTGTTTTGGTTTTGTTCTCTTGTGCCTCCCCAATAGAGCAGTTTTAAGTTAGTTCTGCCTCTCGCGTCCTGCATTTGGGTCCACCCCTTCCCAGCCACACAGCCCCCCCATCCGTGACAATCTCCTCCCAGACCTGGATTAAAGCATCCGCCAACTCCTGGACAGTCTGTGGTGGAACGTGACGTTGGTGGATTTAGCGAGACATGATGTCCCAGATGTGCTCAATTGGATTCAAGTCTGGGGAACGGGTGGGCCAGTCCATAGCTTCAAGGCCTTCATCTTGCAGGAACTGCCACATGAGGTCTAGCATTGTCCTGCATTAGGCGGAATTAGGAGGAACCCAGGGCCAACCGCACCAGCATATGCTCTCACAAGGGGTCTGAGGATCTCATCTCAGTACCTAATGGCAGTCATGCTACCTCTGGTGAGCGCATGGAGGGCTGTGCGGCCCTCCAAAGAAATGCCACCCCACACCATTACTGACCCACTGCCAAACCGGTCATGCTGAAGGATGTTGCAGGCAGCAGATCGCTTTCCATGGCGTCTCCAGACTCTGTCACATCTGTCACATGTGCTCAGTGTGAACCTGCTTTCATCTGTGAAGAGCACAGGGTGCCAGTGGCAAATTTGCCAATCCTAGTGTTCTCTGGCAAATGCCAAGCATCCTGTGTTAGGATTATTCTGTAAACTTTCTTCTGCTTACATTGAATTATCATATCTTCTGTTTTCATAAGTTTTATATTACACTGTTGTTTTATTTTGAAGTGTGCAGGAAATACATTCATACATTTACACATATAAGATTCATACACATTCATACATATAAGACATACAAGACACAGACCCTCACGTAGGCTGCGTATACAAATGTAACTTACAGACATTCTACAGTATGCTTACTACCATATATGGTAAGGAAAGAGCCAAGAATGCTGTTTATTGCTGTTTATTTATAAACTGAGTTTATGTAACCCACGTGACTTTACTGTGAAGGTCTGAAATAAAAGCGAGACAAGGAGGTTGATCCGCGGGAGACCACTTCCTCTTTGCTCAGTGAAAGGTCACGTCTCTTGACCCGAGAGCTGAGCTCAGAGGATGGAATTTTCCTCCTTGCGCAAGTAAAACTAAGAAAGCTGTTGGTGTGTTTGTTCTTTGTTAATGTTGAATGATTTTAACCTATCATTTTTTGGTCCTTCGAGCCGGATGTCCGACAAATTGCTGATTGACACGGGGGGAGATGACACCGCAGTCGGTCGACAGCCAGGCTTCCGTTCTGGATCCTGCAGAAAGCCCTGGTGCGTGAAATTTGCACTAGGCCGGTTATAGGTCCAACCCTCGTTGTCGCTCTGCAATCTTCCGGAACCCGAGGGAAGAGAACACCAACAGTAATAAGGTACGTGAAGTGAAACCGCGCGTGTTAGACATTTAATTAAACTCATGGATGAGTTAAGCTTTTTCTAGATGGTTACCGCTCTGTTTAGGCTTAAAATTTAGGCTTTACAGAGGTCTGCTCAGGTCTGAAAGCTTTGTGATGGTTACTGCTCTCTTTTATATAAATTGCAGTTTAAATTTTTAATAATTTTGCTGCTAAATAAAAGTAGAGGCTGTTCGGGTCACTAATTAATGTCTGTTTAGCTAGTGCTAGAAATGTAACTTGGCTGTCGCTTCACCAGAAATAAGCATAAACTGGTGGTCTGCTCAGGCTGAGAAACAGTAAAGGTACCGTTAGTACTCTTGTCATAAGACAGAGGTTTGAAGTAGGTGCCATCAATACGCGTATGTGTGGGAGTAAGAGTGAATGTGTGTGTAACGTGTGAAAGATAGCTTATCCCCCTCCTCCTCATGTCTCTGTATGTTCTTGTGTGTGTTTGTGGTTGCCCCTCTGGAGGAAGGGTTTGTCACCTTTGCCCTCTGAAGAGCAACGTGGTGTGTGATTAACACATTAAGTTAAAGGGCTTTAAAGAGACATAAATGGTTGTGTAAATTGAATGGTTTGAGTAGGGGTGTGTGTAGTGGTGTTTGTACATGAAAACTATTATTTGTTGCTGTGAATGGACCATGTGGTGGTAAATGACTTGGGCAGAGCTGTGAGGCTTCTGCCTGCTCAGAGTTGTAAACCATTCACATGTGGCCTTATGGGCCTTTTGGTCAGGCATCCATTTTGGTTTGTGGGTGTGTGTGTGTGTTCACCATTTGTGGGGACAAGGTGTGTGTGATTTTGGGCTTCATTGTTTTTAATAAGATGAGCTGCACTACCTGAGCCATTCGTGTGGGTTGTAGAGTCCGTCTCATGTTACCACGAGTGTGAAAGCACCACCAACATTCAAAAGTGAACAAAACATCATCCAGAGAGCATAGGTACTGAGAAGTGGTCTGTGGTCCCCACCTGCAGAACCACTCCTTTATTGAGTGTGTCTTGCTAATTGCCAATAATTTCCACCTGTTGTCTATTCCATTTGCACAACAGCATGTGAAATTGATTGTCAATCAGTGTTGCTTCCTAAGTGGACAGTTTGATTTCACAGAAGTTTCATTTACTTGGAGTTATATTGTGTTGTTTAAGTGTTCCCTTTATTTCTTTGTGAAGTGTATAATCTTCGACAGAAATAGTGTTAAAGTGTATAGAGACATGGCTTATACTGATTTCCAGAGTATTTTTTTTAACACAATTACTTTTTAAGAAAAGAATGTCAGTACTTTTGTAAATGCAGTGAACTTTGCTGCCTTGAAGAGAATTGTGAGTTGTGGAGTATTAATTGTTACCCTATGTTAATATACATGAAACATATCATTGGACCTGTGAATTACAGTGTGAAAAAAAACTGAAGTACCTTTACTAGAGTATCCTGTAGTTTTTCACTTTTACTCGAGTAAAAGTACAGGCTGTGAAATGTACTCAGAGTAAGAAAGTAAAAGTATCTCTTTGGAGCACATTTCTTTATATTGTTGAGCAAAGCTAACTGAACCTTGTGCTGCAGCTATTTGACTGTTTTTGGCTGCTGTGAGTGAAGCAGACTGGATGAGATGCAGATGAGTGACAGACTAATGATGATGATGATGATGTTTGATGAGGAGGAGCACATTAGAAGTCTGCTTCACAGCTAAAGCTCCGAGTCTGAATACACAGGTTCCTCAAATGTTTGTTTTCCCCCAAATAATTCATATTTTTACAGTTTGACCTATAATAGTAAGACAGTAACATTAACACAGTTACACTGATATGAAACCTGAAATAACTGCAGAAATGTTGATAAAGGTTTATTAAACATACACACAGATGTTGGTGTTTTGGTGAATTTTCATGACAGACCTACCAACCAGTGATATTTTTTGGTAGTTTGTGCCTGAAGTGAGTTCCTCTTTTTTGATATTTGATTTGCACACCATCCAGCCTGCCCCTGAGTTATTTACAGCCATGAGTCTTCTTGGGAATGATGCAACAAGTTTTCCACACCTGGATTTGGGGATCCTCTGCCATTCTTCCTTGCAGATCCTCTCCAGTTCTGTCAGGTTGGATGGTGAACGTTGGTGGACAGCCATTTTCAGGTCTCTCCAGAGATGCTCAGTTGGGTTTAGGTCAGGACTCTGACAGGGCCAGTCAACAATGGTCACAGAGTTGTTCTGAAGCCACTCCTTTGTTATTTTAGCTGTGTGCTGAGGGTCATTGTCTTACTGGAAGGTAAACCTTCGGCCCAGTCTGAGGTCCTGTGCACTCTGGAAGAGGTTTTCTTCCAGGATATCTCTGTACTTGGCCGCATTCACTCCTTCCTTCAATTGCAACCAGTCATCCTGTCCCTGCAGCTGAAAAACATCCCCATAGCGTGATGCTGCTACCACCATGTTTCTGTTGGCAGATATGCTCTCAATTGTACAAAAGGCATGTTTGTTTCCTGTTGTCTACAGACAAAGTATTTGTGTTAAGTATAAATGTGGCAGAGGATGCCAGCAGCCAATACAGGCGTTATTGTTCTTAACATGTGATATACATTTGGCGGGCGTGAATAAAGTTTTCCCTCTCCCGGAAAGTCGGTTCTGGTCTGAAGAAGACGATGGCTGATGTGTGTTAATTCCTCCCTAATTATTGTTGGTAAAGTCTACGCCAATCTCTGCACATCTTATTCCTGCTAACAGCTTATGGGCCCAGAACAGCTAGGACTTTCCAAGAGAAATTTATCAGAGTTTTTTTTTTTTCCACCAAAAGAAACGTCATAACGTACAGCATGTAACTGCCATATTTTATTTCATATTTAATTTTTGCTAGTGTTTCCTTTGGGTTTATGTGTAGTGCTATCTATTACCACTGGAGGGTTTTGCAGGGTGTAAAAAAAGGTTAGAAGAAGACAGGTCGAGTGACGCTGCAGGATTACTCGTCAGTTGGGCAAAGGAGAAAAGGAGGGCAGATGGAAGAAATTAAGCCTAATTCCTTTTTGTAAGCACACAGCCAACAAGGTATGTGTAGGTTTATGTCTGCATTTTGTTATTCAATAAGTATGCAAGGCTTTAATGTTAATGTTTATTGTTCATTTTCTCAAGAATTTATTGTTATTTTGTCTGTTTTATTTAGTTTTCACGTGTTGAATTTTAATAAATTCGTCAGTTTGAGGCAACCACTTGTGTCTGGATGTGCTTCTGAGGAATTATAGTGAAAACTCGGACTGTTCGTGAGCGCGAGTGGGCAGCACAGGATGCGGCGGAAGACATGTCCGGGCACGTATAGCACAGACACGAGGTGGAGCTGTAGGAGATGGACATTTAAGCCGTGAGGATGCATGCAGAAGATGTAAAGAGAGCGGTTTGAAGAGCAACGTTCAAGATAAGGCCATAAGAAGCTTATATACTCATAAGTAAAAAGAAGTCTAAGTAAAAAGGGGCGACTGTTAGAAGTTGTAAAGAGACATTTAGTCTCCTGCTTTATTTATGCATCTACTTTTTTGACTGGTAAATGACTGAGCCACATGAGACCGCAATTCAGCCTGAGACAGACTCTCAGAGCAGTGCTGAGGAAGAACAAGAAGCTTCTCACCCTAAAGTTTCACAAGTCCCAGCTAAGAAGAAGCACAAGAGTCAAAACTCCTACACAGAAGGGAAAAGTAATGCATGATGAAAAAATTAAAGGGCTTCAACAGAGATTTAACTACATTTTTGAAAAATGGAGAACACTGGCCAAATCATCAAAGCAGCCACTTTCCCAGTCAGAACCCTTAACTGAGCACCTTTTCACAAGATATTATTGGTGATGTTACAGGTCTTTCTGCAGATGTTCAACGTGTGTATAACAAACTACGTCCACTCACACCGCCCGCTCAAGACACACGCCGCAAGGTAGATGTTTGCGTGCAGATTTCTAAATTCATTGTATCCAAAGCAACAAGTTACATGGATGGAAATGGTGCAAAACGGGGCACAAGATTAGCCAGAGGTAGGCTCTCTCTTTGAGTCAACTGTCTGTAAGTCACATACTTCTAGAAATTCTAGTAAGTCCTCTGTGAAACACCAAGAAGCTATGGCAGAAGCAGCTGCAAGCCAAGCTGTTCTAAAGGTATTAGAAGAACAAGAAAATGAACAAATAGAAATTGAAAAACTAGAAGCTGAAGTTAGAAGAAAAGCAGCAGAGCAAGAGACCTTAAGCAAAAGACTTCATTTAGAAAGAGAAGCAGAGGAACTTAACCTTAGAATACAGAGAGAAGTGTTAACTTAAAAGTTAACTTAAGGAAAGGAAAAGAAGGTTGCAGCATTTGGAAAGGGTGAAAGATTTATGTGCAGCTCAAGCAAGAATGCAAGTTTTTGACCAAGTGAGTGTAACAGAGGGGTACAAAGAGGGCATAACAAAGTTAGCAACAGAAAATAAACCCATTGAACATTCAAGTGTTCCCCCAGTGCTTTAGCACACAATCCCACAAGCTGCAACCACCTCTTTGAATGAAAGTATGATAGATCTTGTCAAGGCTCTAGCAAGTGCATTAAATGCTAGTAGGATACCTGTTCCTGAACAAGCAAGAAGTGCACTGGATGGATACTTCCTTCTCGGGACTGAATCCGCCTATGCTGTTGCATGGAAGTTGCTGGATGAAAGATATGGGAACCCGTTCTCAATTGCAAAAGCCTACAGAGATAAGCTTCAAGCTTGGCACAAAATCACATCAAAGGACAGCATGGAGCTCAGAAATTTTGCAGATTTCCTCCATAGTTTTGAAGCAACCATGGCCCATATCAAGTCAGAGATATTAAATGACTGCAATGAGAACAGAAAGATCATTTCCAAGTTACCAGATCAGCTGGAATTGTATGGTTATTAATATAGAAGAAGAGACAAACAGCTTTCCTACATTCAGACAGTTTGTTTCATTTCTGACCAGAGAAGCAAAGATTGCTTGTAACCCTGCTACGTCACTCCAATCACTGAAGCAAGCTGAATCTGAGAATTCAGAAAGGTTGAAACCTATAACAAGAAGAAACATAGAAGCTAAAACACTGAGTACAACTTCTCATGAGAAGAAAGCTTTCACATGTATGTTCTGTAAAAAGCCAAAACATACTCTTCAGAAATGCAGAAGTTTTCTGTAAAAGCCTGTAAAAGACAGAGTCGAGCTTGTTCAAACAGAAAAGCTTTGCTTTGGCTGTCTTAAGCTAGGTCATTACTCAAAGGGCTGTAACAGCAGGATTGTCTGTGAAAGGTGCAAAAAGGGGCATCCAACCTACCTGCACAAAGAACGCAGCAAAGAAGAACAAACCCCATCACAAGACAAGACAAATGTAAACAATGAAAGACCAAACCACAACAATCATGCTCAAATTCAAGATGCAACAACCACAGCTACAACAAACAGAGTGATATATCAAGACGGTAACAAGCTAACATAATTCCTGTTTGGCTGTCCTCCTTAAAGGAACCTACTCAAGAAGTCCTTATCTACGCCTTGTTGGACTCTCAAAGTGACACAACCTTTGTTCTCAATGAAGCTGTACAACCTCTAGATATCACTAAAGATATCACTAGATATCACTGCTCCCCCAAAAAACCTCAATGTCTAAAGTGCAAATAAAATTTGGGGACAGACAGTTATGAGGATCTGAGTGGGGCACCTCAGTAGCCCCATCTCGTCAATCTCTGGGTAACATGGCTGCCCCAAAGGTCCTGTGTGTATCGAGATGTGTTGTGAATTATAGCGACTAAAGTGCAATTAAAAAGGAGTGGCAAGTGGCCATGCGGCTCTGCATGTGGTCTCTCCACCCTACATATGTGAGTGATGTGCATTCTGTGTTGTTGTGTGTGTGTGTGTGTGTGTGTGTGGGGGGGGGGTGATATGACCAGGAAGACAAAAGGCAACCTGGATGAAGAGAGCCAGCTCTACACTGGCTCAATAGGCACCCCGACCTCCCACACCATAGCACAGGGCAGAGGGAGGTGAGCCCAGGGCCGTGGTGACAGAATCCCGGAGCGCTGCAGCACCTGAGACTGGCGACACCGCCCCCACTGCAGAGGGCAGCCTGCTCACACTAGATGCCATTCACTCGACAATAGACACAAACAAACGACAGGACAAACTGACTTGAGTTTGAAACACGGTGCCCTGTCCCCCCAACCACCACGCCCCCCCCCCGCAATGCAGGCACTCCAGGGCCCCAAAAGCAGAAACCAGACACCCCAACACAGGCACGGTCGGCCTCCCCCCTTCGCCTGCTGCTCTTCCTCGTCGCCGCCGCCGCTGGGAGCGCAGTCAGCCTCCCCCTCGTCGCCTGCTGTTCGTCCTTGTCGCCGCCACCGCTGGGAGCGCGGTCGGCCTCCCCCTTTGCCTGCTGTTCTTCGTCGCCGCCGCCGCTGGGAGCGCAGTCGGCCCCCCTCTTCGCCTGCTTCTCGTCGCCGCCGCCGCTGGGAGTGCGGTCGGCCACCCTGCGACTCCAGTTGGACTCTGTGTTTTTTGGACTCTGGGGGCCTGGGTGGCCCCTCCTGAACTGTTCTTCCTTTGTTTTTTGGGGGGTTTTCTTGTTTTTGTCTGTACCCTCCTGTGTCCTATTCCCTCATCAGCCCTTGTGTGTATTTAAGTCCTCTGTTTTCTTCTGTTCTTCGTGGTGTCATTACTAGTGGTCGTTCCCCGCTGTCCCTCCTGTGTGTTTTCCCCTGGTCTAGCCGAGCCTCTCCCAAACCTGTGTTCTTCCCTGGGAGAGTACTTTTGGTGTCTTTTTGTTTTTGAATAAACGCACTTTGCTTCCTCCCGGGGTTCTGCATTGGGGTCCTCCTTTCCCACCTGATCCGTGACAATAACATTTTATTACAGAGATTAGAGCATGCCATAGGTATTAAAGGTACTGCACTGCAGTGGTTTGAATCATATTTATCAAATAGACTCCAATTTGTTCATGTAAATAGGGGAGTCGTCTTCACACACTAAGGTTAATTATGGAGTTCCACAGGGTTCTGTGCTAGGTCCAATTTTTATTTACATTGTACACGCTTCCCTTAGGCAGTATTATTAGAAAGCATTGCATCAATTTCCATTG